>JAODKL010000041.1:5090987-5108279 GCA_026780765.1 Petrocephalus schoutedeni
TAGCCGTCGGGGGGGAAATGAGGCAGTAACCTCAAAATGAAAGGGCCTTGTGCCCTCACAGAGAGACCTAGTGGGGGTGCATTCTCATGCCCAAGCAACATTTACAAGTAATGCTGTTTACTCTATCCTCATTTCCCAGCATGCTCCTGGCCAGCCCTCATTCTTTATTCTCAGACTAGTAGCTGGGGAGTTTATCCTCCGCACGCGGATGGACATAATTACCACCTAACATCGGGCAAGAAAGACACCTTGAATGTTAAGCTCTTTGTACCAAGACAGACATTAGTGCATTTTTTTATTACATGATTACGATGAGAAATATTACTGACTTGGCAGAGTGCATTGTACATCTTTGCGCATGTGCCTGTGTGTGTTTTACATGTCTTGTACTATACTGCAGAGTGTTTATAACATTTATTTTTTATTAATATTGACCACAGGACTGTCGGCTTCAGTCCTCAAGCCAGTCTGTTAGGCCTGTGCTTTACTGCATTTTTTTACGTCCAGTCGTAATCGTTTGTGGTGCTCGGGAGCAACCAGGATAGATTTAATTAAGCACATCGCTAAACCGGGCAGACTTCGATCTTCCCGGCACCTCCGTCATAAACAGCCGGGCGAATTAATCCAGCGACAATACATGGAGACATCGGCATGGTGGTCACGCCTCGGGTATCGCACGCTCATCTCTTCAAGGGCTGTTTTAACCATTAGCGAGTCAAATTAATAGAGAATAGAGACAAAATGTTACCCTAATTACTTCTTCTATTAACAACACAGTCATGATTTTCCACAGAACCTATCCCAAAATATGAAGCGTTGAAAATCAATTTGATTGAGCTACAACCTCTGGTTTCGGCGCTAAATCATCTCGAGAAGTAGCCTGGATTCTTGTTTTTTTTTCATATTATTAATCTTTGTATATGAATTCAAGACTCTGTGTCCAATTACGGCTTCTGGGAGGAGATTAAAAAGTCGTATTAAATGTAGGAGCCCTGTGGGAATAGCTTAATAAGAGCCGCTTCGGCGTCCTGACCCGAGTGTCCTGTGTGCGTCTGACACGTACCTGAAACACAAGACGCGTGACCGGAAGGGACCCTCAGCCTCGGTACTGGGGGCCCACCGTGAGTGAAGAGCTGACATGTCGACACCCGCGTGAATTCAGCAATTATGCGAAACTCAGATGAGGAATTCATTATTTAATTATTGTTTATCAACAAAGCAGATAGGCTAGGCACTTAGCTCTAGCAGAAATAAAAACAACAATAATACAGAAGCACCTAAAAAATTAAGTGGCCAAATAACGGCACAAATGTTAATGTCTTACCTGCTTCCACTATAGTTATATATAGTTATAGTTGCTATCACGTACGTAGCTATAGAGCTATATGTTTCTTGGACAAAAGTGTCTGCTAAATAAATGTAAATATAAAGCATTAATGCCAGGCTTATGAAACATGCAGCATGGACATTTATGGCAGAAATATGCAAAAAACCTGAAATCAAACTGCCTGCAGGGGACATATAATGGAGGCTTTACAGTGTTAGATCCTTGGAGTCACAAAGTTTGCTAATAGTGTAAAATTAGGTATATTCTGGAATATCTACATAACACTGTTTTAGTTTATAAAATAGACAAGTATTTTTCATCAAATTCATATATATATTTATATATAGTCACCTATTAATATACCATCATGTTCATATAGTCAGCTGACGCCTGTCATAGACTTAGCAGCTGTTCCAGCTTATTGCAAAATACTTTCCTTTTATTCCCTGTGAATTTGTAACATCGGCTGGCCTTTCTTTCTGTTTTTTTTCCATCCCACAAAGAGAATCGGCCTTCCGGAGGACTTTGAAAAACATGAAGTGGAGTTCTGATAACTTTTGGGTATCGACCAAGCTCCCCCTGGAGAGGCTCTCTGCGCAGGAAGCAGATATGAAGCCAGAAGCATGGAGACAAATGTGGGGTAATAAGAGACATTACTGTCTCGCGGTGGGGTCTCCGTCTCCTTCAGGTACACTCAAGCAGAAAAGTGTCAAGATATCAAATGCAGTGTCAGTTTAATGAAGAGGGAACCAACGGAAAAGGGCCTCATTTTTTACCGCTTGGTATCCTATGAAACGGTAGCGATAAAAATGAGCCTCCAACTATGTAGCCCATGTTTGGGCAAAGAAATATTATGTATCATCAATCACAGATTCCAGTCGTGCTGCTTTAATACTGATATCTATTTTAACGCAAGACTAAAGAGTAAAAACCCTGTTTGCAGATCGTTGTATATATATTTCTATATAAAACATTAAAAGCACGCATACGAACAGAAATTGAGTCAACCCCTTCAGTTATTAATATACAGTCTACAGTGTTTTAAAGTGACGTACTGTGTTGAACAAACCACAAATATATTTGTGACATATGATGTCTCCTGACAAAATGACAGGTTTATGGGACATGATTACAAAAAACACTTTACAAGATGGACATCCATTAGCCATGTTTCAATAGAGCCATTGACTGGTCTATTACATAATTTATTTTAATTTGCTAACACTATTCATAACCTGACTTATAGTTATTTTAATTGTATAGTCAGGCTAGAAAGGGGATTTGAGGCACTAATCATTTTGTTGTCTATTGGATGATAAATTCTTGGCCTACACTTGTAAAACAACGAATATGTTTGAGCTATGTTATTGTTATTTTTTTTTTCAGGAACATATTACTGAATCAAGTTTAAACAGACAAAAGTAATCGGTAGGTAAGAAAGGCGACTGCTGAGTCCATCTGTGGCATTTAACCCCCACGTCGGGGTGTTTGTGTATCTCTTATTGGGTAGCTAATAGATTTCCTTCATTTGTGTGAGACGTGGCGGACGGTGAGCAGCGGCCTTTACGTTACATCGACGCTGTCGCCCGCGGTCTAGATTTAAGAAGATAACATTAAAAGCTGCAGGAGTTTTCACCTCTTGACAACATCCCAGCTGTGGACTAGCAATAGCTATCCTCCGGTGGCAGTTTTAATTATCGGCACTGGCGATACCATCAGTAAGTGTGTAATTACGTGTCAGTTTCCTGGCTGTTGGGTATGAAAAGTGGAACCGGTGAGATGATGATTGTTGAAACTGTAGACTCATATTTAAACAATTCGGAATGTGTAGCTGCCAGTGTCATTAAACAGAGAGAGACTGACCCCGGCTGTCAGATAGCCTAGCTTATGTAGATATTTCTCTTTCTCACTCTCTCTCTCGCTCTCTCTCTCTCTCCCACTCACATGCAAACCCCTTTCTTCCACACAGTCTGTCAGAAGACTTCATGCATTGATAGGGGACAGAAAAGGAAGTGCATGGACTTTGGTTAGAATCTCCCAGTCCCTCTGACTCCCGTTGAGCTTCCTGTGGCGACCAAACACACACGCTGTTTGTGGGATATGGCAGGCTGTGCTCGAAGTTGGCGCTTGAAACTGGAAAACTAAAGATATTGTCAAAAGGACTATTTTTCTACCCTTTGATTTCTGTTACAATTCATGTTGGCCGATAGATGCCGGTAAAACAGACATGTTAAATATTCATACAAATGAATTAAGTACATAGAAATTAGAATTACTGCAGAAACATATACATATATAGAGCCATATATAGGGCATATCATCAGAATTCGAGGTAAACAAATTAATTAATAGATTAAATACTTCAGTGGGTAATGTGAAGAACTGAAACATGGGTCCTCTCACCTGTAGCAAAAATATGCTGATCCTCACAGCAGCGTCTAAGGGGGTTGGCCATGTGACCATAGCAGCCACAGTCAGCCCTGTTACAGGAATTATTGGGCACCATTAGCAGGACAAAAATCACCTTTGATATTATGAAATGTAATAATTTCCCCTCTTTCGCCTTGCACCCCCCCGATTTACCCAAGCCAGCTCCTTAAGCTTAAACACAGCACAAAGACACAAATCGCTTTGGTAGTCCAGGCGGGCGGGCTGGCAGGGTTTGTGTGATCTGCCGGTCCAAGGACAAGTAAGGAAGCATCCGTATCGTAATGAAAGGTGCTAGTAATTGCAGCTGCACCTATGTTCTTGAAAGTAATGAGTAGGAACATACTGGAACCTCTGAGGATTAATTTGTAGTAATATTTTATCAGCTGTGAAAAGGGTAATTTATTTTCTTTTACATAACCAAACTTTAGAGGTGGCCCTTCTAGACCTTCTTGGGAAAATAAAGTCTACATATTTTTTTAATTGCAAACATGCCTGTACAGAGAAAGCAGACATTCTTCTAAGGATGGTATATTTATAATATAACAAAGTCCATGTCATCATCCGACCTACCTAATATATCTGCAGGGCTGAGCATGCAAGCTCAGAATTCACATCCATGTGAAATCACTAATGATTATATAAGCATTGCAGCTTCTCTATAACTATATAACCATATTCAAATATCCTTTGCTGATTTATTAATGATTATAAGCATGTGAAAAATGAAAGTGAGCAGTAACGTCCTTAATGGCAATATTCCAATAATCTTATAAAATCCCATTGAATAAATTACAATGTATATGCTCAAGGACTAATTTGCTATGCTATAGAAACCCTTAAGTACCATAACAATGTTTGTTGTACTAATAATGACTTTAATTAAGGTTATCAGAGGGGAATGCCTCACCAGGAGGAAATGAGACTTACTGTATCATTCCAGCATAATTCCTACTACATTTATAGAATTTGGCTATAATTCAGTTTAAGATTAATTAGGTGAAAAAAATTCAGAGCCAATGAATTGTTTATGCAGCTGTTGAAATGGATACATTTTTGTGGACATATTCCTATCGTAACGCTAAACTGGATCATGTAATTGAACAAAGACCACTTCAGTATTATATGTTTATTCACTTTCATATAACCTTCATCCTCCTGACCCTCTTCTGAGTTTTAATAGGCCTGCTTGGCCCTATATACATCACCAGTGATGTTATGATGTGCAGTACAGACTGTAAAGAGATGCTAAAAACAAAACGTCCAATGCTGCACATTGTTGCACTGGTGAGACTGGTCGCGGAAGAATCAATAGTTACCTGTTCACTACAGCAAACGGGGAAATAAAGTTAGAGGTACAACATACAGCAAGTGTGGTTAGGGAGGAGACATAGAAAACCCAATGGGAGGTGGGAATGGTGTAAGACTGAACTTGGCATTAGCAGTAATGTCACACCCCTGGAGGAAGGTATGGGCTTTGGGTAGCTAGTTGAAGGCCAGTCATGTTGTGGACAAGCCATACAGCAGCATATCTCTTGCCTGGGCAGCAGTATTTCAGGAGTCCAGGTGACACATGGTCTAGTTTAGGAGCCAGGCAGAATATTTAGGCCAATTGAGTCAACTTTAATCTTCGCTCCCACTTGACCGCTACCTTGTTGACTTACATTTAGTAGCTTGGCCGACGTTTGTTTTTTCAAAGCAAACTGCCATTTTTACCCATTTATGCAGCTGAGTGTTTTAACGGCGCAGTTCAGGTTAAGTGCTCTCCTCACGGGTGCTACTGCAGGGCTGTCCGGGGACCTGAGGCAGCAACCTTCTGGTTTATCTCCTTAACCAGCATGCTACCTTCTGCATTAAGCAGCCTGTTAAAACTGTTTCTTGCTGATGGCTATCTTGCAAAATGTGACTCAATGGAAATCCTGTAGGAGACACCAAGAGTCTAAAATAAATCTCGCGGTGTCCAGCCTCAGTCAACGACAAGTATTTACCGTAGGCTATGCCATCTTTGAACTTCCAGAAATCTTGATTTAATGGTATAGAATATATGGTAAAACTAGCATGCGTTAGCCTAAGGATAGCATAGCGATAATCTGTGAGTCTTATGCAGTTGCCGAAATCAAATGGCTTTGTCATTAGTGTGCTACCTTCTGCAGTGAAAAACACGGCATAGACGCCAAGGATATGTTCTCGGTGAAGCGGTGTCTCCAAAACACTTGAGACCTTCTTTAAATCTCTACAATACCACTCGGAGCTGAATGGCTTCGGGGTTTTGATGAGGTATGCAGTCCAAGTGACGTCTGTCATGTCCACTCTCGATTAAGTGGGTGCGCGGATTCGTCTCGGCTAACCGTTTGTAGGTTTGACTCCCGCCAGCTCGTGCTCGGTATTAAAAGGGGCCATTCACAGTGTAGCTGTTTATTAAGCTACTTCTCAAAGCTTGCGGAACTGTTTGGGGCTCGTCTTGTTTCACTTGCTTGAGCAATTGCCTGCCTCCCGCTGTTACAGGAGTTTTGTTTCTTTCTCAGTATGTTGGTAGAGAATTTGTGCATCAGCCAAAATTCACAGGCCTGAGTACTAAACTGAAAAAGAATGTCTTTGCAAAGAACAAGAAATGCCCCAATCACTAATATGTACAGCAAAAAGAGAATCTGGAGACATGTTTTAATGTAGACTGGTGAGCTGGGACAACGGATTAGTGAAATTGATGTGAATATTAAGGATTCCAGTCCTCAAGCCAACTGTACTTGAATTTCAAAGGTGGAAAGATAGGAATTTGTTCCTTAGAGTGATTTCTTATTTTAATAGCTTCTCCCAGTAGTTTTGCGGTACAAGTCATAAAATGTCATTAATAGACACTGAAAGCTAGCTTATATGATTCGACTTTTTCTGTCAAAAAAAAGATGCCCAGCACAAGGAGACTTATAGTTTAAAGATGGCTGGCGAATGAAATGGAAGCCGGGAGGAGCTAAAGGCTGGCAGCAAATGAAGCGGTGAAGTAATGCGGAATTAACGACATTTGAGCGTTTCCAGCGCGGGCAGCGAAGGCGCTTACGTGTGAAAGCGCCAGTGTCCCGACAGGTAAGTGAAAATGATGTACATTTTTTAATAAAGCAGATCCTAGACACTTTGTTAACATGGCACGGTGGCGAGGTATTTCGAGTGAGTCATTAACCCTGAAGGCCAGCTGAAGAGGAACAGGAGATTTGACCGACCTGGAGCATTGACACCCACGTGTTTCTGAGTTGTTCCCTACTTTTATTCCCGCATTTCCAACAAGTCCGAACATTGGCTGTGTATTCTTGTCTTAAAACAGTGTAATGCTGAGTGTCCTGTTGCTAAAGTGATCTGGACAGCCTTTTCTTCCACACTGTCCTCTTCCTTTTGCACTATCCAATTAATTTGTGCCCACCGAAATATCGAACGGCGTAAAGCAGGAACTCATAAATATATTTAATTGTCTGCCAAGGAAAGCAGAATTATAACTTCCCTTTGGTGGCTTTTCGACTATGGCCTGTGCCTAATATCAGTGGGATAATTGTAATTCATAATGTAGAATGTGTAGTCACTTGAAACAACTTGACATTTTCACACAAACAAAGGACATTAACAATACTCCAGGGGGTATGGTTCACGGAGGCAGGATATTAATATAACTTATGGTCTGCAGTGTTTCCTTGTTTTGGTCACACCAAGGGCTACAGCTTCCAAAGAGGTTGTACAATTAAAGGATGTCTATTGTGGACCAGCACACCCAGCTCAGATGTTCCTCACATGGGCTCTTCCCTTATTATAACACTTAAGTACTTATAGGCTGCGACCGAAATTAATGTTCTCCCATTTGTGGATGCCCACATGTGTCCCAGCAGTTAAATGGCTGCGTAAGCTCCTACTGTAAATGGTCAGTCTAAATTGGAAGCCATTTTTAGATTTGGCTGTATCGTAACACTGGGAAATTCAGTTCCCAGCCATGTTTTTGGTACTGAATGAGTATTTCGAAAACACTCAGGAACATTACCGTCGTTAGTTTGAAGTGGTAATATTTGATTGATAGAGGTTTACCCTTGCCTGGATTTGTGTTTGAAGTAAAAGGTTCAGCATGTTAAATACAGTGAAGTTCTGGTTCTCTTTATTAGTCAGGCTGCGGAGGTGGTTTGGGTGAAACCTACCGCACTCAAATGTTAAATCAGAAAAATATGGAACAAAACACACACACACACATGCATATATATATATATATATTTCTGGCTAAAATTCAGACTCTATCCATATGCAGATGTCTCGAAACACTCTTTACGCTAATATTTTTTTCTGCATTACCTCACCCAGATACTATGTCATGTTCTGCTCTGCCCCAATGATGTAATCACAGAGAGTGAGCCTGTTTAGCCAATATATCAGTGAGAGGAAAGGGACCATATTCCTCAGGTCAGAACACCAGATTGCCAGTGTGCTGACCCCAAGAGCTGAGGGGTCACAAGTTCAAAGCCCAGCTGTTGGAGTCGTGTCTGTCTGAGCTCTGAGTACAGTCTCCGGGGGAGCCCATTGGGATCTCTTCCCCTTGGCTACGGGGGGCATCGAAGGCACCCGTACCTACTTAGTAAATTGTTTGTCAGATTTCCCACGTGCGATATAGTGGGAAGCGCGTGTACGCCTGTGGGAGGCAGCCTACAGTCTCACGACGTAAGGCCGAGCTCTTCCCTCAAAGTTAGGGGTTTGGTGACGAACACAGGCCTCTCTGCATGACCTTATAGCTGAGTAATGGAAGCCCATAACACTGGAGGGGATGGGGTTGCAGTGACTAGGAACAGATCCCGCCTTTGCGGAAACATCAACAATAATCAGAGACAATTTGTCGATAAGCTAACACACTAAAATTGTGAATTCTCTATAAATATTCCCAATTTATTCAGGAAATTCCACAATGAATACCTCCAACAGTGGTTCAGCTAAGGCTATATATATATAATTTGATGCATAATTTGATTTAACAGCATATATGAGCAACAAGTGCCCAAGGACATTAACAGCTTAACAGCATGTGGTTTATTGTTATTTAATTGCTTTGATCGTGCTTTTATCCCATGCAGCTTTTAATTCGTTTATATGAATATTTTAGCGGAATGGTTTAGATCTCTCAGGGGTATAACAGCATATTCCATCTGGGACCTGAACCAGTCACCTCAGTGAAGGTACAAATCCTTGTCCTGAGCCATTTTGCCCAGTACTGTGGTTTATGAAGTGACACTAGCATAATTCAAATTGCCCTTTGCAGACCTGAATACACAGGACAGTTCTGAATCACAGCAGTATGGTTTAATCAGATGTTAGCTAGGCTTAACTACTGTACAATTATTGCCCTGTGAGATCCAGGTCACCTCTGCTTCCAGCTTTTTGTTAGATGTTTTTCTTCTTAAAGAAACAACTTAAAAACGTTTAGATGCTAATTTCGATCTTTACCTTGGTGGCAACTACTTAACTTCAGATTTTTTTGGAAGGCATGCTTGCAGATTAATCGCGCTGGTGGCACTCCACAGCGCATAACTTTCAATTTGTTCTCAATCACTGACATAGCCAGGCGGCTAAAATGCTACAGCTTGGTTCTCTGCTGTAAACAAATGCAGGAAACTGTAACACTGGCTGCAGAGTCCTGCTATACTCGTATTATCTTGTGGTGACGACCACCATTATATCTTAAGATATTGTGATTTTTTTTTTTTGTTTCAACAGAATTTAGATTAGGGGTTTAGCTAACACATGTAACCTGGAGTTTACCAGAACATTTTTACTGAAGTAATACTAAGGGACCCCAATCACAATTTATGGAGGGGGGGGGTCTTTTAAGGCCAGAAACCTTTCTGACAGCTTGCCTGGTGCATTTGTTATTTTCCTACCTGCTAGTCCCTTTCTAAGCAAGTAGGTACTTTACTTCTCCAAGGACATGGGATTTAATAGTCTTCCTCTGCAGTATGAATATACGCTTTATCTTTCCTTTCAAAGGCTTTTTAAATGTTCCTCGTTTAAAACCATTTAATATTAGACATTTTTTATCCCTCAAAATGGAATAAAAACAGTTATTAGTATTCCTTCAGCTAAGGAACCACTTTCATATTGAACTTATCTTTTATAGAGACCGTAATTTAAGCATAAGTGCAAGTCGAATTAACTGTCACCGCGGTTCGCCTTCTTAAAATGTTTAACTATTGATGTCGAGCTTACATAAATATACGCTTCAATTAATGGAATTACATGCAATTGTCCCGTGAACAGAGGACTGTCCCGTAAACACCCTGCATTCGCTTCTCGGGGATGTCGGCACATATGAAGCCATTTTGGAAGATGAGACTTCCCCGAGTGCCATAAAACGATAAGCTATGCTGTTTGTCTGTCTTTGCCCTGAAGGGACCTGTCCTATTCCACAGGCTGCCGAAGTTTCCGCAGAAGCTATCAAACATTAACAGCAGTAGTATTTCCAGTGTAATTAAGCATTAATTACTTCCACATGTTAATAGAGTTTCGGAGAGAGGCTTTCCCCCCTTTCTAAGCTATTGTTGCTCTGCCTGAAATAATTTCCAAGTGATCATTTTCCCGGATATCAAAATGTGAATAATTATGCACTAATTAAGCAAGAAGGGCCTGCTCCAGGAGTTAAGGCTGCATTAATTTGAATGTTTTTACAGTTCTTTAAATTATGGGCGACGCACAGGCTTGGCAAAGGCTGGCTGCAGCCACGCCGGCGCTCAAGGTCAGAGTGAGTTAGCTACGTCTCCCTGCTCTTTGGCCGGAGTGCGCCATAGCTGGCCCTTCCATCGATCACGCTGACACATGTTTAACTCTCCGTGAGCATGTGTTCTCACTTTCTCAGTTATTAACTGCATTAAATATATATATATATATTTTTTTTTGTTTAACCTTTTTTTTCTGTTTCTTGAAAGTCCGCGTTACCAGCCCCACCCCTGCCCCCACACACACACACGCAGACGTTTGCCACGCCGCCTCTTGACGTGTTCTGGAGAACTCACATGCCTCTTCCTTTCATGACTGCCAACAAATAGGGCTTGAGTTTGTCTTAATAAGAATCGTGTTACATTATACACCCAGTGTAAATCTGTGTGGTTTGCTTGGTGAATTCTAACTAAAAATAACTATTTTCGTTAAGTGTGGCATTTTTTTTTTCTAGTAAAGCAGATGCTGATATGTCTGCCTTCCATGAGTATTAAATAAATAATAATTAACCTACTTTGTGTCCATGAGAACACTCTCATTAATTAGGTCTGAGACGGAATCCAAAAAAAAAAATAAAAAAGTCATATTGTGCTTTTATTCCATTGGAGCAGGGGCCTGTCGATCAAAGGACAGCACAGCTGACTGGCTATTACTGTGGGGCGAGCAATAAAATGGTAAAGCAAAGGAGACTGGCGTATGAGGTGAGATGAGAGTTGCACTTTGGCGCGAGGGGCTGTAAATGTAACATCCCCCATAAGGTAAAATTATAGCTGTGAGTCTAACACTGGCACACATCCTGCCAAGGAGCCATTTTGGATCATGTCCACGGACTCTGAAGCCACTGACACGAGAGATTGGAAACAGACCTGCTGAACCTGTTTTATTAGTGAAAGTGCATCATCTAGATTATTTATTTCCCGTACAAGGTAACTGCATATTATATGCAGTATATTATCTGTATATACTGAGTTATATAAATTACATCTCCTATAAAACACAATGCTTACATACTGATTTGAGCAGTGACCTGTTTTGTGTGTGTGTGTGTGTGTTTTTTGTGGGGTTTGTATTTTTCCTTTTCAAAACCCTATTATTCTTCTTTAAGACGGCTTGGGGTACAGCTATGCCAGGATATGTTAGGTCTTTTATGATTTAATCATAAGCCATCCTCAGAGTCACATTGTGACATATAAAAAGCCTTCTCATTTGGTTCTGTGTGTTGATGCATTTTTTACTGTCTTTGGTAAGTTAGTCAGTCCATCCAACTAGTCATCCATCTGCGTCTTATAATCGCTTAACCAGCACAAGGTCACTGAGAGGTTAGTCAAACCCAAAACGCAAATCTGCAAAACACACACACACACATATATATATATATATATATATATACACACACACACTGAGGTCAGTTTTATTATGAGTTTCCTCAAAGAAATGAATGTTATAATTGTTATTATAGCACCGCTGTCAGGAATATCTGGCCCATTTCATTCTGAGATCCAAGAGATTCACTTCTGACAGACGTCTCATATAAATCACGGAATAATCACGCGTGGACGTCACGTCTGTGCCCTGCCCGCCCCGTCTCACCCTGTCTCACCCCCCACACCTGATCAGGTGTATCGCACATGAACAGCATACCCTCCTCCCTGGCAAAGGCGCAGCCTGAAGAGTGATTTCCTGAATCAATGCACACAAACACTGGGGACAAAAGTCAATCCAGCGGTTGTATGCAAAACTTTCAACAGTTTATTCAAAACTTATTTTCTTTAATTGAGGGGAACTTTTTTTTTTTACTGAGCAGGTGATTTTTATTTTTATTCTTTTTTTGGGAGAACAAAGGGTCAGGTCTTTGTTAGAGGGCCATGTTATTCAGTTTCTATCAGATGCATGGGGAAATGCCCAGTAATAAATACAATGGGGTTTCTGTTATTCACTCAAGTCAATCACCAGCTTGTTTTATTTAAAACTTATTTTCTTTACTTGAGGGGAACACTAGTTTGGGATAGACAAAAGCTCAATTTTAAAAACTTTAAAATTACTTTAAAAGTCATATTTACTTTTAAAAAATTAATTTTTAAATAAATGTGAATTTTTTTAATATTTGAAAATATAAATTTTTTAGTGATTTTTTTTGTACTATTTACAAGCATTTGTAAAATAAACAGTAATAGTAGCAGTAATTCAAATGCCACAATGATTGTAATTCATTAATTTATTACTGCTGCTAATGTTTTAAATTAGACATCTTAAATTGTCAAAATTATATTAAACAAAATAAATCCACAATATATGTAATAGTTCGGGTGAATTGTGTAATCATTGGCCGCAGCTGACAGAATAATTGCAGCACTGTAAATAGGAAATTGCCTGTTGAATGTTCTCATGCGACATTACATAGTGGTGTAACTGAAGGCCCTCATTGTCTTTTCGGCAAATGCATTGCATCCTCAGATGTTTGGGGCCTCTGCTGGCATTGTCCCAGTGCCTTGTCATGGATCCTTGCTTTGCCGGATCCCTGCCTCTTTTTCGGGCGAACCGTCACTTAACCGGACGCTCTACGTTTTTTCTCATCTGTCGCCAGTTTCACACTGCATCAGGAAGTGGAGATGGGCACCACTAAACGGATTTCTTTTTTTTTTCTGTTGCTTCGGAAACCTGTCAAATCTCACAGCATGGAAGCAAGGCTGCTTCTGGGAACTGAGGTGTGTGTGCGTGTGTGCGTGTGTGTGTGTGTGTGTGGTGGTAGTGATGGGGGGGTTGCGGGAGGGGGCGGGGGGAAGAGACTGCGGAGGGAGGAGCTGAAGGTGCAAAAAATAGTATTTCAGAGCTGATAAATGAGGTCTTTCCCGACTGCATATGGTATGCGTTTTAAAGTGGCTCCCCCCGGCCCCTACGCCACAGAGCCATCCTTCATGATGAACGGAGGACCTTTTCCCTCATGCGGGGGCCCGTCGCGTTGCCAGGCAGCTGCCAGCGAGCCGCGAGCAGGGAGCCCCGCGGATGTGTCCGCGTGCCGCCCGCCCGCCCGCCAGCCCCTCGCTGGCACCGGTGGTCCGGCTGCCGATCTGCGCTGATGTTTTCGCTCTCTTCTTCCTTTTTTTTCCAGCTGACAGATAATGCATACTTAAAACATACCGGAAAGATTATTATTGGATGTTGTCAGAATGAGTCCCGCTGCATTTCGCTGGCGTCAAATTGCGTGGCGTTTGAATGCGCCGCACAGTGCTGGGCCGGAGTTTTTGTATGTTATCGTTGTACTGGAAGTAGCTTTTTTAGTCCTCTTATTCGGAGAGTTGAAAATCGTAGAATTTAGCATTGGTGCTTTCTGACCCCGTAAATGGAAGCCGCTGTCCTCTAGAGACGGGTCGGGTTCTGGGCCCGTTGGCCTCGCCGTGTTTAAACTGGCAGACGCTTGCCTAGTGCCTCACTAAAGCCGTGCAGCTAATTCCTTGGGATAACCTTGTGGATTCAGTTAGAGGGACAGTGCGCTGCAGATTAAGGTTAAATCTCTCCATGCCTCTCCATCATTCCACTGCTTCCACCCTGGGTTTGTTTGTTTCATCGAACTATTTTAGTCGTCGGGCGGCGACCGGATTGTTTCTCTAGCTCTCTCTAGCCTCACCTGCGTTTCCTCTAATGGTGTGGGGGGGGCGGGGTGGCTCCATCGCAGGACTGCGTGACCCAGAAATTTGAGAATTGCCCGGCAAGCCCACAGCTAACCGCTTCTCCTGTCATGGAATTACGTTATGTGGGTCAGCATTTATTAGCGAATCATTTGTCATCCCCTACGTGAAGCAGAAGGGAGTGAATAGTACTTTGCAACAGATGTGTCTGTTGTACCATTTAGGGTGAGCACTTAAAAAGATGTCCGCATGATCATTTTCAGTGGATAAACGTACCGTATTTACACGTCATATTAGTGTCCAGTTATGTGTAATAGAGAGAGTTGGTCAAAGGCGTGCCGAAACTGTGCCACACGCACCAACACCGGGCCTGCTACCATGAGCCGTGGATCAGGTCTTTTGGCCTCATGGATCTGTTAATCTCCCCAATTAATAAAAGCCAGGAAGCCACATCGGTTTCACGCCGTTCTCGTTTAAACCCTCATTAATTACCATAAAGAATGCAAATGGCAAAAAGGCATCAGAAGGAGGACGAGGAGGCTGTAGCGGGCATTTGATTCTGGGGGAGTCCAGAATTGTCTCAAATCTTAGCTGCTTGTCCTTTGTAGCGACATGTTATTTGACCATTAATCACGGTGAAGCTATCGAAGCGACAAAGGTGCACCGAGCTGAGAAAATACACATTAGGCGATCGATAAATAAATATGAACGCGTGCATTAGCTTTTGTGGAGACGAAATAAGAAGTAAACACAGCTGCCCCTGTCTGATTCAAGCTAATGAATGTGGTATAAAGTTGGATCACATTGATATAAAATATGACTTGTCGTGTCATATAGCAACTGCCAGTAGTCTGAAAGGAATTTCAAGCACCGGGGCCGATTGTATATATATCATCAACGAAATCATAAAATGAACACATTAAAATGAATGAAGGACTGAACACCACGTAACATTTGTAAAATCACTTTTCAGATTGGGGGTGCGGGGCGGATTTATGATAAGACAGCCAACATGTTATTCATATACGTTTGATTACAAGTTATATGTAACCACAGGCAAGCCCAGGGTTGTCTTGGCCTTTGGCAGAAACCATTTCCTGGACTGGGAACAGCCAGTGCAGCCCACGATTTTATAGCACGACAGCCCCGGAAAATATAGAACGCAGTGTGTCCCGAGGTCTGTAAACAGGGAATAACCTTTGCCTAATTTTTCTTTTGCACAGTAAATTTTAAAAATAGTGAAAACGAAAATGGCACCGGAGAGTGGACAGTGCCACGGGACAAATGGCAGGGCCTTTGGCAGCTTCATATTAATACCGCGCGGAGCACGAGGTTCGAAGTGAGATTACGGCAAAAGTGTTATTTTAGGCAGCTATTAAAATAACAAAAGAACACGTCAGTATCCGGTGCCGTTCAGAAGGGCGTCTTTTTTTTTTTTTTTTTTTCTTGCGTTATTTGGAACTGCAAAGTTTGTTTTCATCTTTCCAAATGAACTGCAGGCGTGGGATGAGGCCGTAAGCGATGAGGGTTAGAGACACGAAGATCACTCTCGGGCAGGAAACAGAAGCTCGCTGCATCGTCGTCTGTGCCCCGAGGTCAGAGTTTATGCAGGGGGTCCATTGGTCTACGCTGTTTTTGAATCCTGCGTGGAGTCCTCCAACATCTCTAGGTGTCACCAGGTCTCACACATGAGCTTTCAGAACAGCACTATGCATTGGCCACCTGCGTTTGGACCTCAGCTGATTGGATGCGAGAGGTTTCCCCGCAGCAGAGGCCTGGCCGCGTGAAGGGTGGCCAAAACACCACTGCTCGATTGCACACTGACCGCGCTACAAGCGGTACCCACGGCGGGAAGAGGCAGCGGCAAAGAGACCGTTATAAAGCTAGAGAGGCGGGATCCCATTCCTTTTTAGTATCATTTTTATGTGTAGGTCTTCATTTCCTCAGTGAGGAAGCTTTATAGCTCATTATGTGTGGGGCCGCGGTAAAACGACAGATGATTTATTGGAAGCCAAAATCTCGGCTTCAGTAGTGGACATTTTTATCCCTCTACAGCTGTAACTGTCAGCCCCTCCTCGCAGCCGGGCCAGCGGCCCCGCCAAGAGCCTGACTACCGCACCTGAGCGTGAGACGCGGGCACGGCACCATGGAATGATCCGGAAACGCTCTGGTCGAGTTTCAGCCTATATGTCAATAATGATTAACCTTATGTCGTGCATTTATAAACCCTAAGAATGCATTTTGTCCCTGAATGTGTATGTTGTTGGCATTTTATTCGCTCATAATCCATTAATCTGGAACAGAATTTAATGGTAATACACATATGGAAAGTTTTTTTCGTCCAGCTATAGAAAGACACCTGACATAAATATACTGTAGCACTACCCCATAATAACACACACATATATATATATATATATATATATATATATAACACACATAAGGTACCTGTGTACTGAAACAGGTTAAACACAATGAAAGCAAACGATAAAATAATAACAGTGAGAATAATAATAGCATCAGATTTTCTGACAAATTGCATCGCATCTACAATCACAAACACAGGAATAGTTTCCGTGGTTTCACAAAGGAGGACCAACCTTTGGTAATATCATTTAATAAGGGTCTTTTCTAATCCCAAGCGGTTAATAAAGACAGCTGCTTCAAATTTATAAGGAGACGCCTCGCACGTCTTAATTATTGGACAGAAGTTTCCCGATAATGAATATTTTATTTTGGTCGACATTCTCCTGCACCATAAATTATGCCGCCACTGTGGAGGCAACGCAGTGAATCATTATGTCCAGGTAAATACCAGGATGATGACATAATTGGTCGCTGGGAGTGCAGGACAACCCCTGTGAAATGTTAGCCAGGTACGAGAGGGCGCCTTGTAATTCATTACGCGTGGCCACGTCCGCCGGAGATATTTATCATGCTCGAAACCAAACTGAAGGCCCATCTCATGTTCAGCTTATTATGTCATTCCGCTTAAACAGAAACATTCGTCCCCGGGACCTGGGGAAGCCTTTCGCATATTTTAAAATCCCTCCTGTTCTCTGTCCCCGCACTTTCATTTTTCAGACGTAATGTTTTCAAGATTCGAAAATTAATTTTAATGCAGCACTAAAGCTGTGTCCTAATTGGCCGACATTGATGGATGGGCGACCCCCTGGACCATGACGGGAC
>JAODKL010000041.1:5108765-5141163 GCA_026780765.1 Petrocephalus schoutedeni
GGCAGGATGGAGGGGGGGTGAGCAAAACTGGCAATTATCAAGGGCTCATGCAAAATATATATATATGTAACTTTATAAACATATCTAGCTATGATACTCTGGATGTATTCAAAACAACTATGAGTGGAGAAGGCATAGAACTCATCTAATAAGCAAGCTCATTGAAATATAGCACACATGCCGATATATAATATTCTCACTTGCTAAAAATGTTGCGAGAGAGTCAGTGTAATTGAAAAATAAATTCGCACAAATGTTTTATATAGGCACATTTACATTACTTTAATCTTCCCTTTAAGAAGTACGTTTGAGGCAATGAGCAATCTCTGAAATGGTTCCGCTTCGCCTGGCCCATTTCAATAGCATATTTTAGGTCAATTTTTGATGGAAACAAGTCCACATTCATAATTTAAGCGTGTCATCTCTAAGCCACTCAGATCCTTTCTGCTAAGGCTGCCCCACCAAACGACACCACTCTATTAACAATTACATCAGACTGTTTCAGTACCAGGCTATAATTTATCATTGATTAAATATTTATTGATATTAAAATTTAGCATTGGGCTTTTATACTTGTATGGGCATTCAGCTGGAATAAAATGAAATGGCTCTGAAATATTTACACAAGGAAATTTGATAAGGTCTAACATTTCTCTACATTTAGCCTCCCTGGGGAAAGCATGTACAAAGATGTGTGCAGTCAATAACATTACCCCTCATTCTGTTTTCTGACGTCCCTTTTGCATTGTATTATAATCAGTCCTGGAGATTTTTTAGTCTTTTGACAAGAAGTGATTTGATGCCTTATTCAAAAAGAAACGCAACTTGTACTTTACGCAAATACAGCAGGCACACCGTGGATTTGTTTGTACATGTTATAAAAATGTTAAAAAAAGAGAAATGAATTTAATTAATTTAAAAGTGAAGCTACAAAATAACTACAAAAAAAACGCACATATGATCACACTTGTCTTATGAACAATGTATTCGTTATAATTTTACACAATCTGTTTTTAAAAATGGACGGAAAGAATGCTAGAAAGCAGGCAGATTTTAAAAGCCTTTTGTATGTCAGCCCTCAGCAGGTGGCCTGGAGTTTTCAGGCAGGAACTTTCTCTCGACTTCCCCGCGCCCTCCAAAGAGCCGGGAGCGGCCCGCTACAGCCGGTGAAATGTACACAGCCTTACAAGGGGAAAGCCAGGCACTAGACTCAAAGACAAGCTTTACACAGACAAAGAGTTACACAGGTAGGCCAGAGGACACTGCACTGTCAAACAATAGAAGGTGTGTTATCTGTCTGTTTAGCCGGTGTTTTCATCCGTGGTGACATTCAGTTTCTGCGCCGTGGCCAGGATGTAGGGTACAGAAGGGCAATTTATCCAACCTTTACCTTAGCTATGTGCAAGCTAACTGCTTCAGGGCCATGCTTGTGTTCAGCCTGTAGGAAATGGTACCACATGCCCCCCATTACCTGTCAGGAGGGTAAAATCAGCTTTTCGGCAGGGGGGGTTATGATGTCAGTACTTTGTCTACATGTATCAACGGAATCCATGGCAGTCACTGGGAGGGAGCTGGACATCAGCATCAGCAGCACCCAGACATGCAGTGTGGACGGCGAGACCCTGGGGCTTTACACAGCCCAAATGGCCTGAGCATGGACTGAACGCTGCCCCAGCGGGGGGGGGTGAGCATCCGGGACGAGCTGGTCGAGGGCCCTGTGGTGGCCGCTGTGTCTCTGACTCAGTCATACTTGAACCTGCTTAGTGAGTACAACTGTCTCAGTAACTGTTTGTACATGAGCTCTTTGATACCAATCACACACACACATATATATATATATATATGTGTGTGTGTGTGTGTGCGTGACACGTAATAGACTATAAACTTTATATCCTGTGAGAAATTATTTTTGAAAAGGTTACATTACTTTACGACACATTGACAAAAAACAAAATGGGGTGAAAATTGATTTTGGCAGAACAAATGAAGAACAAAAGCGTCTGGGTTTGAATCAAAGCCGCGGGGTTCTTTGCAGAAGCCGTTAGTGTGAACACTGCACATGTGCCATAGAGTGTGGATGGGGCCCTAAAGAACTGTGGAGAGATATCCTCCAAACTATCATTAGCCAATATATTGCCATTCTAATTTAAAGTGCTGTACGTATAACAAAAGTAGAGTAATTGCTGAGCTTACAGACACAACGGGGAAGTTCATTTCACAAAAAAGGGAAGATCTTTTTGTTAATATTGCAAAGATTTTGATTAAGTATTCCCAACGATAAGATTGATTATTGAAGAGTTAATCATCGCTTTCCGTTCATCTCATCTTCGGAAATGTTAGCGGTTTTAATTTCACAGGTGGAATTACTTGGTTTTAATGCCGACCATTTGGGATTTACAGCAGAAATGATACGTTATTCTGCAATTTACATGTTAAATTTTGTAACCCCATGGTGGTTCAGTCATTTGTGTGGAAACAGTGGGAGGTCTGATGGTTTCACATTCAATGAATAATTTTTATCTCACTTAGAATATTGGGGCAACATCGCCTGCGTTGTGTCACCATGAAAAAAAAAAAAAACTGTTTTCCTCTTTAATTAGAGGAAATAAATTAAACCATACGTTCAGTATAACAGATTTTAAAAATTGGTAGAAAATATCTGTCATCTCCGGGCATTATTCATTTTCTCTAATTTACTGAACCCTAATTCAGTTCTTCTGCAGCCATTAGATCATGTGCACGTAATACTTTGGAGAGAATGGTACAGAAACTGTAAACATAACATGAGTAAAGGCTTCCATAAAGCAAAGCATTTTTATGCCTGACAAGATGTGACCTTTCATATATTAAAACTGAATATATGAAAAGTAGCTTTACATTAATAAACATCAATCTCCATCTTAAGGCAAATAAAAGCTCATCACTTCAGCACCATGAGCACTGAAACAGCGTGCATAAATCCATACCCGCTGGTACTTAAAAATAAATCCATATTTTGGACGTGCCTGTGTGCCAACAGCTGTCAGGCTCAGTGGTAATATTTATATGCGATGTCACCTTAAAACAACTTCCTTCTTCCGAATGGCATTAACAGTGTCATGTTATGAGCCTTTATCATGTGAAATGTCTGTTCAAACATGCGTGGATCCATGAAACAACAAAGCAAATGATATCAAGGACCAAAGAAGGACAGTAATAAGTGCATCGGCGACCTTCGGTGACCGAAGGGCAGGTTGTGTCCGTCCAAAGTCTGCCGCAACAGTGCGTCCCCTCTTCTCCCTCCTTTCTTAAGCTACGGATGGACTTAAATAGAGTCTTCTGCCCCCTGCGTGCCCACACCCAGGTGCAACTGCTGGCAGTGGGCAAGGGCAGGCTGGCCGCCTGCCACAAAGTCATTTTGCCGCAGCTCACGCACCCTCAAATGATGAGATTTGAGAACAACGGCAGACTGAAAATAAGCATCACGTGTGCCGACAAGATGTCAGTCCCAGCTTTCTTAACTTTGGTTAAACTTGAAGTTACCGTTTCTACTGTACAAGAGCCTGGGAAAATAAAAAAAGAAAAAAAAAAAACGCTTTTAAAATAACCGCGCTGAT
This sequence comes from Petrocephalus schoutedeni, assembly GCA_026780765.1. Lineage (NCBI taxonomy): Eukaryota > Metazoa > Chordata > Actinopteri > Osteoglossiformes > Mormyridae > Petrocephalus > Petrocephalus schoutedeni. The sequence continues at coordinate 5,112,362 of JAODKL010000041.1, forward strand.
GTCACGGCCGTCAAGAGCACATGGAGTAATAAGGACAGTGTAACTTACAGCCTTGTTTGGAGAGAGCAAGTGATGTAAGGTGAGTCTAACCGGGCAGAACATTACACAAGCCCATGTCCCCTACAAACAAACATGCCAGGGCTCCTGATAAGGGACGCAGCTAGCGGACTGTGCAAATGACTTGACTTCCCAGCACAGGAACAATAAACAAACTTACCCTGACTCTGGGGGTGTGACGTCACAGCCCAGAGCAGGCTCACGTGTTCAGCGAGGCCTGCCGTAGCCTCCGTACGCTCGGTGTATCCATCAAGCGACAGATACTGGTCCTGGCTCCCAGTGTCACGGCATCAACACGACCCGGGCCCCGTAACGATCTCCTGCAGCACTCCTCAACAAGTGAGGCGGCCGTGTCACGGCGCCACAAGACCTGCCGAGACCGTCACTCGAAACAACGTAAAAGCCAAAAGGCACGGGCCTTTAGTCAGATGATGTTTGACATGGAGGGAAGTGAAAACTTGGTTCATTCTGAATCACAAGGCACGGTTCCCTGCCATGAAATTGTCGACAGTCCATTCAGGAGAACTGGCTGTACCTGGGCGGGGAAGTCGTACCCTACAAGAGCTACAGGGTCAGAAGAAGCAAGTAATGTTATTTCGTATCCAGACACAGACTTTAATTAGTCACCCTTGAGTGCTGAGGCGTGAGCTGAGACATAGCAAAGGCCCTCTTAGGGCGTGACTGCCAGCCCCCGATCCCCTGATTTAGACATACAAAAAAAATGTTATTTCACTGAGGACATAAATCATTAAATGAAACACAGAGTGTAAAATGTGCGACACCTTTAAAGACGTACCAGTGACTGATGACATTTCACAGCCGGAGGAACTCGCCGCGCATCGAGCCTGTTGTCAACTGTCAGCCGTAATGGCAGCCATTTTCAGGCAGGCGCGGGAGTGCGGGGGGAGGTGCCGGCGGTTGAGGTTACACCTCCGGAGGAGCGGCCCGGCACCGTTGTCTGCCCCGTGGCGCGACGCTCGGGCGGCAGAGGAGAGGCCGCCGGAAGCCCGGCGGGAGGGCGCAGGGAGGGAGCACGAGCCGGCTGACAGCTCCGCGCCTGCCCTGGGTTTATTAGCGCCGGCTGAGCTCAGCTACGCTCCAAGGGGCGTAGCCTATGCAACAGATCATTAAAACCCGCAGCCCTTCTCACCGAGACCATCGGTGGCTCAGTAGCTAGCGGGTCCTCAAACGCGGACGGATCGCCACTCTGGCACTCGCCGGTGTCCCATTCCCTCGAATTGGTGACAGGTATGCATACGGAGGTGATGTTATGCCAAACATCCTTCCATAAAGACACCATGCGGCTGAAGTCCAATTTATCCGCACAAACATGTTAGTTCTCCTTACATTTGAGTTTCTTTTCGCATGCTGTGCCAAACCATTACCGCTTGGGGCACCTTTCTGTGCCACAAGAAACACCGAAAGTCCTTCAGATGACTTGTTGTGTAACCAAGGCATTTGTTTGTAAACTGCAAAGGGGCAGGCATCGTGGTGTTAGTTTTGATATTCGTATGTTGTAGTAGCTACGTTAGTATTTATCACCACTTACGCAGTCCATGAAATGTAGCGCAACTGCATAACATGCTAATTTTTTATTGATTTTAACAGAAGGGGTCACTATCGAAGGCTGGTCATTTTGAGGCCTTGTAAACAGTCATGTTAAGGCAGCAAGTAATTTCACAACTCTGATTTTGTTTTGGACTATCATTAAACAAATCATTCTAAATAAATACAGCATATATAATGTGTATACTGCACACTCAGCGATCACTTTTTTAGGTACACCTGGCTAAGACACTGCTTTGCCATTCACAGAGTCTTTGCCGTTCCAAGTATAGATGAGTTGTGTTTTCAGAGAAGACTTTCGGTTGCACCACTGTGTAGCGCTGCTAATTTTGCGGTTGTGGCTTCCTTGTTAGGTTTGACGAGTCTGACCATTCTCATTTGGCCTCTCGTTAACGAGGTGCTTTTGGCCACAGAAATGCCACTGACTGGACATGTTTGTTTCATCACACTGTTCTCTGCATGCCGGGGGGCGGAGGAGGGGAGCTGTTCCTCAGCTGCCGAAACCACCATGCATGCTACCTACAGGCGTAAAGTCGCTTGGAACGCGTGTCTTAGGGATTCTAATACCAAAGAGTAAGAGAACCTCTTGGCTCTGTCTATAGTACTTACTGGACATATTCAGCTGTAGCTTCATGATTCTCTGTATAGAAGAGCAGGCAATTTGTGTTAGCAAGCAGGCGTACCTAATAAACTGACCACTCAGGGCATACATTGTATATACGTTATATTTGCTTTTTGGTATATTTTAATTTGACTGTATTTATTTTTCAAAAGTTCAGTATGCACATAAGCCATTAACAAATGAAATTATATATGTGCAATTCCATCAAAATAGTAGCTAGCCTTAAGCAAGGGAGCCTTCTGAAACACCCCGCATTTATGAATATGTATATTTTAACCCATTTGCTTTATTGGTCGATAAATAGCCGACCTAACAACAAAAGGGAATGGCACACAAGCCGTGAGTCCACCTCCACGCCGCACAGCTGCTATTGAAATCTGATGAAAAGCTTACCTCTATTGTTTCATTACATTTTATTTATGTATTTTATTCCAAGGGTCTTAGCAATTTGATGATACATGTATATGTCCGTGATGTAGGCCTGTGCTGGCTAATCTATGTGGCGAAATATTTTTGCTTCTTTTTCTAGAAAATGTGCAATTTGGTCAGGCAGGGGAAAAAAATGAACAGACCCTTCCAAGCAATAAATCACTGGATTGTTGGTGACACTCATACAATGCGGATATAGTGTTAACTGTATGAGTCAGACAGCCCTCTGCGCGCCCGGCCTGCTCCTCCAGGGTGACCTTGCCACGCTGTCGTAATCAATCATCCTGGCACGGGACACACTGTTTTTGTTTAATATCACACTATTGGCATATACAGTAAACAAAGTGCAGGGGGAATTTGAAGAGCTAACACGATATCAGCCGCACGATAGCGGAATGGCTTCCACGGCACTATGACGGCAAAGTCGCTCAAGTTTCTACCACTTTCATTTCTGATCATTTTTTATGCATTTTCCGCAGGCTAAAAGTTGCCCAATTGTCATCGATTTTGTTTTTTTATTATTTATTTTACGTTTGGAGACTTGAGCTCTGTGTTGTATCCTAATAAAAACTTAGAAATCTCCCCATGTCAGAAAGTGTAAGATGTATTTACGTACAGTTTAGTTTTAGATTTGTGGCACTCCGCTTTAATCACAGCATGGAGCTGCCAAAATGATGCTTATACATTTCAATAGTTTTGCATGATACAAATATTCGGTGCATGGAAGATATACAATTCAATGAACATTGCAAGTTGAATTTGTGAAAAAAATATATATATATATAAAAATTGTTTGCATTAATCTGCTTCAATGTAAACAAAGCAGTGCAGCGGTTACATTTAACACAACATAACACATTTTTATGTCGCCATTAATTTTACTTTGCGAACCACACAAGATATTTATGTTTCCTACCAATACCTCTCCAGAATATTTAGGTAGCTGAGTCGTCATGAATAAGCGCGTGAAGAAGGCTTGGAAGACCTTTCTGTGGCTCCAAAGTGACACTTCAAGGGCTGAGCCACTACATCATGGCTAAATTGGTGTCACATCCATATATACATACATAAAGTTATATATCATGTGTCCGATATGTATGCACAAATCCAGGACACGTGTTGAAGAGCGGGGAAATGTGCCGGAATATTCTCCATGTGTGCCTCCAGCCCTGTCACATCTGTCATGTTATGACAAAGACCGAGGGGTTGAATCAACGTTAAAAAAAAGAGAGGGAAAAAAATTGTCAGAAGTTGAATTTAAAATAGGGATCAACGTGATATGTGCCCAAAATATGGGAGGCTAAAGGCATTTTTTAATAAAATATACTGACTAGTGTTATGAGTTTTGGCCCAGAGCAATTTAAACCCAATTCTAAATAATTTGGCTAGCTAAATTGTTTCAGGATGTTTTTAATTGCAGAGGGGCCTGTATTAAAAAATGGCTAAATGCTAAAATGTTACATGTTGGCATGATACATGTTTAACTTTTCCCTGTTTTTCGAATTCAGTGAGCTTTTCTGTGATTTACTCCGCGGCTGATTTTGATTGACCAGGCGGCCACAAAATCATTACGTTTGCTCACATCTTTCGGGAAAAAAAAAAAAAACTAACAGCAGAGGTGCCCAGCCAAGGCTTTGCGTGAGGGTTAAGACAGGCAGCATTTAAAGATCTGCTCATTGGGTTGACGTGGATCTACATTAAAGCCCTGATGATGTTAGCTGTACCCTAAGCACACACTTTGGCCCCTGGGAACAGTTACCCAATTATACAACTACTGAGAGGTTTTAAGGTACTTGTAGACAAGAGTTGCCCCAACACACAAGACTTTTTTGTTTAATGCACTCTTTTTTGGTAGAAAATACACTCTAAATATCCTGTCTGAACAGACCAAGGGGTTTTTTTAATGAAAGCACAAGATATATCTTTATTATTTGCCAAAGTGAAGCGTAAATCAGCAAAGACTGCAAAAATACTATATGTGAACAAGGAACATTGACTTAACCAGAAATCATAGATTTTTTACCATGAGCTGAAAATAAATAAATGAATGGTTCTTGTCAGTCAGTGAGTACTTACATTACATTATCATGTCTCTAAAGTTAACTAAAAATGACCTTTCCTAACCACATTCTTAATTGCTGCAATCCTGGTCTAATAACTGCGATGACTGACAGGCAGGTGGGAAAGGCAGGTCTCAGCATTTAAGCCCCTGCTGGGCCTGTTAATTTATTCCGACACACATTTCCACACTCGGCTCATTTGGACCCACGCCGGCCGGCCGCCCGCAAACAAAAGCCAAAAGTCGCGTGACGGTAAGGACGCCCGACCAGCGGTGTTATCCCCCCGCCCCCTACAGGGCTTCACCCTCAGGGGTCTCAAGGTGGGGGCCGATGCTTGGCGGCACCGGTTCAGGTAGCGACACGCGGACACGTCCCAAACGCACCGACCCGCTTGTGACGCAGGAGGCGAAGTCGGAGAGCTTAAACAAACAGGAAACGACATCAGCCGCCTGTTTGATGCCCCTCTCCCAGACGCGCTGGGGTAATGGTGTGATTTTCTCATGTAAATGGGGGTCAGTGCTACTCTTTAGAATATACATGGGATTTCACCGGGGTGTTTTTGTTTCGGTGATTATGTAGCACCTGGCAGAAAGTTGGTTATTTCTGTGTGTAAATTGGTTGTGGTGTTTTCTGCCGCTTAGCCCCAGGCTCGGGTGGAGATATTGATTGAGTCGGATGCAGGGTTGGGCACTGGAGGATTGTGGTGCAAACTCGATGTGGAACACTGGCATCCCATTGGCACTTTTTACCTCTTGGAAATGGGGGGGGAGGAGATCCTTCAGGAGTTGTGAAAAAAGTGACTAAACAAAAGGAATAACTTCATAGTCGCTTCAATGACAGTTAAAAGAAAAAAAAATTGTTTCCTGCATGTGTGAGTTTATGTTTGCACTAGTCTCAATTATCTTTGTTTTGCACCATTGACCCTCTCTCCCATGTAGACAGCACATACATTCCCAAATGATGAGTGCGATGGTGATTAGCTTCAGAATGACGATGGACAAATCGGAGCCTTAAAAAAACACAGAGTAATACAGATCTTATCTGATAATCACTAGCGTTTTAATTGTGTCTTTCAAAATAATGCTAAAAATGCTTTGCAATGTAAAAAAAAAAAAAGAAAAGAAAACAGGTATCATATTGTATTCCTGTCATGTTCATGCTATTCAGCTTAATTTGCAGGTAAATTTAGTTTGGTCCTCACGTTAATTAGCTATTATGAGTAAAAAACCTAGCAGGAGGTTGAAAAGTAAATACGTACGATTAGCCATGTGTGTAATCAAAAAACGTCACATGATCAGGCACTGCAGGGGGTAGCAACTCAGCTTACAGTAGAACAATATAGAAAACCACGCACAACACAAGAGGTGCGATATAGCAGGAAGACTAGCTGATTTTGTAACATGGGATGATTGAATGTATTCATCATTCAAGGAGCACAGCTGACAATGTACGTAGCTACCGTACATCTACACAGGTTTCTACGATTCATCGTAACTTGCTTTTACGGTAGAGGGTCATGCGATCATGTTTGCAGATACTAAATGGTATATGAGCGGTCACCCTAGAGGGGACACTTTCCATCACATATCAATTATCTGTTTAAATGCGTTAAAACCACGCACTGTAAAAACAATATGGAAGGTCGTCACATGTGTCTGAATCTGAGCCCTTCCATGCTCTTTGGAGAAAAAATATGTACCTCTTGGCTTCCCAGACATACTCTGCATTTAGAGGCCTAACATCTACACAGCCTCTGTAGTGAGAAAAGGGTGATCTGCTCACCCCTGGAAGACCTACCCGACACTCACAGACCTCATCACGAAAGCTGGCTGGATTCAAGATTCAAACACCCAAGCAGGGGCTGCAAGTGGACGTCCATAGAAACACGCTGCTTTGAATCTCTCACACCTAGCAGAAATCTTTATATCTTTTCCACTCCAAAAAAAGAAAAAAACATGGAAAGCTCTATTGATTAGGACTGGCAAAGTTCACCACCAGGGGTTGTCTGTGAAGCATTTGTGGTCTGGACCTCTGCCAGCAAGCATCAAGATGCTCCTCCAATGAAGGCATGTTCAGCGTTATCTGAAGTGATTACAGTTAAAAAAAAAACTGTGGCCTAAGAATGGTACTTTTACCGCTCTGACATAAATACATTATATTTTAGTTCTTGCTTAAATATGCATTATGATAAATACGGCCTTTGTTCCTTTATTTATTTTTTTGTCTTTTTTCACTCCTTTATGAAACATTCCGGGATGTGAAATCACAAGGAGTTTCACTTGAGGAGGCTGCTTTGTCATGAGCAGCGCAGAGGAACCTGGGCCTGCATGCAGGAGGAGCCTTTGAAGTGACTCGCTAACTGGGGGATTGTTTTCGGGACGGTGGGTCCCGGGCGAGGCGCGAAGTCGTGTCGGGTACCTCGCAGCGACGCCGCGGCAGCGGCTAAGATGTAAATCGCCTTTTAATTTCTCTAGAAAGCGGCAGCGATTGCTTCGGCAAAGTGAAAACAAGACGGGTAGTGTTTGGTTTCCAAGGTAACAAAAGATATTTAGGTCAGGAGACTAACAAAGCAGAGTCAGATTGCATGGGGGAAACGGCATTGTCGTGTGCCAGACACGGAGGCTGAACTCGAGGGTCAAACACAGAATATTTCCACACTTTGGGCATGTCTTTTTGTGAATCTGTCAAGTACACTTATCCAAGACATCCTTAAGAGCTTCTGTAATACAGCTTTGTTGGGCTTTCGCCCAATTTCAGGTAATTCACACCCCCCTCCCAGTCACATACAGAAATACACACACAAGCCACCACCATGAGAATTCTATGCATCTGTATGCCCCGCCCCTTCCTGCCTTGTGATTGGTCAGGGGGAGGGGGAGTGGCACGAGGTGGTGAGCAGTTAACATCTTGCCCCTACATTGTCAGAATCAATCCACGCTGAGCTCTTTAAATCCCTAATTTTGCAGACTCCGAATGTCCCCTTCTGTACGCACATTAGCGATTCTGTTCACTTCTGCACGTTCAGGTTGGTGCCCGCCGATGTCTGACGCCAAGCGCGTGCACCTAGGACAATGTTTTTTTACTTACCCTTGAAATCCCTCCTGTTTTTCGCAGTAGGAAAGAAAAAGTTTACACTGCTGATATGTATTTAAAAGTCCTGTGATATTTTACAGTTATGTATTTTGTTTGCTGGCCTTGTCTGATGTAAGAAGTTATGGAAGATACAGGGATGGATGTAGTGTGCATTGTATAAGCTTGTCCTTCTTCACTTTTCATTTCTGTCTGAGTGTGTATGTACATTTAGTGTTTCTACGTACGTTTGAATCCAGCATGACTGCTTCTGCTGAGTATGTACGAGCTCCAGTTATTGGCAGAGATCCACCAGCTTCTCCAGATCTTCCCATCATTATGGAAATGGGAACAGAAGTCTTGGGCTTCTTGTGGCAAACCGAGGAATCCGCGCCGTTGAGCGTTTTTCAGATGAGGGCCCTGATGTGGCCCCTCCCTATCTGAAATTCCACTTGTCAATACGCTTTAGTGACCCATTTCATCATGTCCTCCTGGCTTTGCGTGGTTTTCGAAACTAGTGCAAAGGAAACCGCCACAGAATTTATGTTTACAGAATAATGTTATTTTAAAAGTAGACCAGAAACCCACACTGACAGAGGCATTAAATATGAGGTCAAAGTTTTTCACCTTACGTACAAATAAAATACAGCGCACGCCTGTATTGCACTTCCTTTAAACAAACAAAATACTTCAAAATCTTTGGGTTTTTCTAACCCTTGAAAAGAAAGACCCCAAACTTGTGTTAGTTGTTAGTCTTTGGTGATTTATGGCCTATAAGTTGTGTGTGTGGGGGGGGGGGGTGCACAGAAGGCGGTGAGATGCCCTGAAATGTCTACAACACGTCATTGCCATCTCCAGCATCGACATCGCTTGCAGCTGGGGCCGGCCGAGCCATGATCTGTAACCTGAACAGGGTGAATTTGCCACATATGTGCTGTTATTGATAAAGGACGCCCCACACGAGCCAGGCCCTTATTACGCGGGACGTATGCAAACAATAGCTAGTACGGTGTTCATCTGTACATTTATACAGCACCTTCATGATGAACTGCCGCAGTGAAGTGCATTACTAATCGGTGCCATTTTTTATTAAAATGTGACTATTATTATTAATTATATATTATATATATAATAATTATTATCATTGTCACCTGTGCGTCCTGGGATAGGAGGTTCCAAACTCCTGTGACATTATACAGGAGAGGCGGTTATGAAAGTTGGAAGATGGAGTAATAATAATAGTAATACCAGTGTAATAACACCAGAACCTGGACCATCATGGTACCTGGGAACCCGTGATGTTTGCTGCCTATTTGAGGCTTATTTGAGGCTTGTTACCACCTGCTGCACTCGTGGTGGACTTTTTCACTATAGCAACTACAGCAACACTATTTGCTTTGAAGTGAGTCGCTAACCTCTCTGTTTCAATTAGATATGACCTGACATTTGCGCGCCATTTATCTGAGACGTTTAACCGGCTCTGATCTGTGAGCAACGGGAAAGCTTGGTTTGGTTCCATTTTTCATTAAACGGCAATTTGACGCATCGATCTTCCTGATTGATACGTAGCGTGAGGGTTACAGTTTGCATCTTGGCTAATCTCCAAAGTCGTATTCCACAGCGCAACTCTTACGTGAAGTAGCTAAATGCTTTAATTATATGAGATTTATTTCCGTACAGAATAGAGGGAGGGCAATTATTCAAGGCAAAGATTAACATAAACAAGTTAGAATGCTTCTTGTGTTGCGTCCACAGTTTCAGAGGGTCTCTACACGCCCGCAGGGTCGAGCTGAAGAAGTGAGCCCCGGAAGGGCTCTGGGCGAGGCTCTGTTTTTATTTGGTTTCATTGTCGTTTTTTATTGTTATTCAGCCCACAGGTTTTATCGTCTGCGGGCCCGTAAGGCCTCTGGGCCTGTGGAGACAGTCATCCGCTGGTCACTTCTTATTTTTCACACCTGACTGAATTTATAAGAAATAACAGGGTTAGGTTACCTGCAGTATAATGGCCTAATTCCATTTATCACACTGAGAGCATGACACAGGGTAGACATGTTTATTGTCAGTGCTGCATAGCTCTGCTGGTGCAAGGTAATAGATAACCACGTGTGTTTCATTGGTTTGTACAGGGATATATACAGAGGTTGACTCCAATAGAGGACTTACTCGGTTCATCCATTTAAATACAGGGGTGGCACTGGTTTCAGAGGATAGTAACGGATCGCATCGCTGGGGCTCCCCTTGTTAAGGTCTCGCAGACACGGAAGATTCACGCAGGCAGGAAGCCACGGACTCTTTCTGTGTGCAGAAATGGCATTTTCTCTCAGCCTCGCGCCTCATCCACGGATCTTTCGGAAAGAAACTCTTTGGGAAGTCGAGATCAACGGATCGCCACAAGGCACGGAGCGGGGGAAACCTCTGAACGTCGTTTTGTGGCAGATACATAAATTTATAGGAAATAAAGAATAAGTATCTTTATCTGACTTCTTCTGTAAATGCTTCGGTGTTGTCATCATGTAGAGGCTTTGAAGCACAGTAATGTGCTACCCTTTGGAAGCCATTCCCGGAAAAGGCTGCGCGGGTCCTTTGGATATGCCGAGTGAGTCGGAAGACGTGTAAGTTCTGCCCGAATGGCTGTTGTTTAAGGCTGCTCTCTCACGTCCTCACCATGATGAAGCTGACAGTGTGGTCAGGCTTCATGACTGCGCTTCGTGGCAGACATAGTGGAGAAAGTGGCCCACGTTGTAGCCACTTCTCTCAGACAGCTGCGTTTTTACTCAGAAACCCTATCCCATATTAACGTTAAGTCTGAGGCACAATTTGCCTGTAAAACCAGCACTTTTATCTGACTGTGCTCAATGCACACTCAAAGGAACATTTAACCGCACACTGTCACAGTCCATGACAATTTACTTTACGCTGACACCCTGCACATTTTCTTACTGCTCAGTGAACTGCATGCTGTCACACTGCACATTCTCCTAGTGCAGTTAACAGCACGCTGTCACACTGTACCCAATGCTCAGTCTACTGGACGCTGTCACACTGCACATTCTCCTAGTGCAGTTAACAGCACGCTGTCACACTGTACCCAATGCTCAGTCTACTGGACGCTGTCACACTGCACATTCTCCTAGTGCAGTTAACAGCATGCTGTCACACTGTACCCAATGCTCAGTCTACTGGACGCTGTCACACTGCACATTCTCCCAGTGCAGTTAACAGCATGCTGTTGCACTGCACCCAATGCACAGTATACTGCATGGTGGCACACTGTCACACTGCACCATCATCCAATGCACAGTCTACTCCACGCTGTCACACTGCACCGTCTCCTAGTGCAGTCAACAGCATGCTGTTGCACTGCACCCAATGCACAGTATGCTGCATGCTGTCACACTGCACCTTCTCCTAGGGCCCAATCTACTGCACACTGTCACACTGCATCCCCTTTCAGTGCACAACCCACTGCATGCTCTCGCAATGCACCTTCTTCTCACTCTCCTGCACACCCTGATTAGGTCTCCACTCCCCTGTAGTCCTTAGTCTTGGCATGAACAGCAATGGTCTGTTGTTATGGAGGAAGTTGCCCTTGTTGGCTGGATTTCACAAATGTTCACAGATCAACAGACTTACATGCACATCTCCATCCTTTTAACTCATGTTATTTAATATTTAAGATGTTTAGTCATTATTCTGTAATGTATACTGATGAAATACTGTATGAGAAGTCTTAAATTCACAGTCTCCTGACTCATCCGCCACACGTTTCAGGCTAAATTATTTTGACAAAACAAAAGCCACCCGTCTTCTCTTACACAGCACGACCTCCTCGTGAATCACTTCAGGAATCGTCAGGAAAAGTGTAACCTGAGTGTATCTATATGTGTTTCCCGTCACTCACGCCCCGGGAACGGATGCGTTCGCAGGAAGCGGCCAGCCACACGTCTCCCGTCTCACCGCTCATGCCGTCTGCGCTTTAGGTTCCCATTCTTCTCCTACCGCTCCTCCAAGACGGCCTGCGATGAGACATTAGTTAACGGATATAGGCTGGCGTCCTGCTGGGAGCGAAAGCTGCCTCCCCGGGAAGGCGATCCCCTCCAGCTGGGAGGCAGTGAGCTGTCGCCGAGGAGAGGAGCTCGTTTATGTTGATGTAATTGAGCATCGTCTTATTAAATAAAGCACTAAAGTAGTATTCTGCTTAACTGGCCCTGCCTACCAGCCTCCCTCTATTCTCTGTTTATGAAAATCTGGCCATTTCATTGCTTATTTGGATGACATTGCACAAACGTCACATAATTGTGTACAAAAAGAATGGTGACATGGAAAGTTACTCTGCCTTCTGTAGGCTGTTTGGGAGCCTTGTCCTATTGCTCAGCACAGACCATTTATAAAAGACAATAGGAGGGATGAAATTATGAGGCAGTGTGTAATTATTGACTGTTGTTATTATTGTAATTATTGATAAGCGAAATTGTTTACTGCTCATAAAAATAATCTAAAATCAGTTACCTATTTTTTTTATGAGAAATCTATATTATTTTTCTCTTTTGATGTAATTTTAAATATGTTTGAAGTTTATCTAACCTAACTATGAGTGCTTGTTTTTTAGCAGAATTTAATTTGCAGGACATATGATTTCAGAGGATTGCCCAAAAGCCGTTTTTTATAGCCTGAGGGGTGAAAAACGATCCCTTATTGTTTATTTTTCACTAGCGGATTTCAGTTTCTGAAATGCCGGTCCGAGTCGCTTTTTAAAAAAGAAAAATGAAAAAAAAACTTTTGGTGAAAAGAGAACAATTAGGCAAAATATGGATGTTGCACAAATGTCTCATTATGATATTTTGCTGCTTTTGGAGTAACAATTAGCTGACTGCTTGTTAGAGAACCGCAAAAGATCAACAGTTCTGTGACAGTTCATCCTGGTGGCGGCCTGTGTCCTAATGATATTGCCTTAATACCTTCCTTTCAAGCTGTGCAGGGAATGTTAGCCTACAGCTTTTTTATAGCAGTAGGTCTAGCCAGGTACCAGCCTAAGCGTGTTGTGTAGCACAGAAATATTTTTGCATCCTTGTGATAAATTGTATAAATTGTAGTATTTACACACACAGACCTATTATTGAAAAAGGGTTATGCTATAAGTATGAGAGTCATATTCAGGCAGAGATTATGAGACCATGTGCCAATGAGGAAGGTCAAAGGTCATCGACTGCGCCAGTATTACCCTACCAACCATCTCAAAAACAACGGAGAGTGCAGGATCAGCCAGTCCATGGAGAAACTGGGAGATAAGGGCCTTACTCAAGGGCCCGATGGTGACATCACTCTGCCTGTCTGAACTGACTGAGTGCCACGAGTCCTAATCCACGGCGATAAGCAGTGTACAAACTCCAGGCATCCACCCATGGAGATTTTGGCTCCGTTGACGCGTTCCTCGGTGCGTGCGTGTGCGTTGCTAGGCATCGCGTCCTGAACTCATCGCAGCCACATGACAAATGTGAGCATACGCGGCTCGTCGGGGGCCCTAATGGCTCGGAAACGCGGGCCGCCTGGGGTATTCTCTGTGCGTTCTCACGAGCGGCACCCAGCCCGCCTCGCCGTCTAATGCGCCGCGGCCTGTGGAATCGCGGATAAACGCGCCATCAAAATATGCATTTGCATGGAGGCCTGGAGGGAGGAGAGTAGATCCCCCTGCTGGTGGCGGGAAGCAAAAATGCACTTTATCACACTGTACCAGCAAAAATGGACAGCTGGACTATTTTTGGTTATGCAGCACGGGGAAGGCATCAGCATTCCGATGCCAAACGCTCCCCCCAGAAATCAGATCCTACCATTTTAACAGCTTCGCCGCATCCAAACACCAGCTACCAGGCCAGATTCCGAATCTGCCGCCCATCCTCTCGCCTTTCGACAGACACGAGAGTTTATTAGAAGTGAAGGAGAATTCCTGCCCACGACTGCCCTCCCTACCGCCACCCCTCCAACCCGAAGAGGTGCCCACAGCGAAGACAAGGACGATTGATGGCGGCAGATTCGTTAAGCTCCTCGCCGCGTGAGTGTTTAGCATTCAGGGGCGGCTCGGTGCGCTGGCGGGCTGCCGGGCGCGGCCTACCTCAGCCCTCTGGTTTCCACGGCGGTGGACATCAATGTGAGCGCCGAGGGGCAGCCCTCAGCCAGGCGGCCTCCATGAGTGACGTGCTGATCAGTGACTATTATTAAAATCTCATTAAAATCCCCCATAAGCGCTGACCCTCCCCTTTCCTGAAAAAAGGGAAAAAAGACTTTTTTAACTACGGCAGGCTTTATCTTTCTGTGCACGACCCCTGGAAAGTCCTCCATCTACGCAGCATGATGTAACCATTTCTGCGGTTTGTGCTCAACATACATGGGCTACCCCGCTACGCCGGATGGCATAACATCGAACGGCCACTAGGGCGGCGATCTCAGTCACGCGGAGTCTGTACTTTCACCTGGATGGATGGTAAACGAAAGGTCCCCAGCTAAAGTAGCAGGCATCGAGCGCACGGGGTCTCCACTGCCGTACAGCAGGGGCAGACACACTGCTAGCTTAAACAGCTTTGGAAAAATGTCCTGCTCTCTGAAAGGGCAAACTGTAAATTGCTTCCGAGTAAAGCGCTAAGGTGTGTTAAACAGGTAGAGTGAATAATTAACTCCTGCTGGAAATGCTTTTAAGGCAGCGCGGGGACACAAATGTGTTAATGACCTATAAATTGTCTGACGTTCATGTACTGGTAAAATGTGCTACACTGTCGATTTATTAAAAGCTGTTTTATAAAGGTATCACCATATTTCACGATGGCTCAGCCTGTGCGGATCTCATTACATGTCTGATACTCATCAATTTAATCTACAGAAGGAAAAATATTTCCAAATACAAAAATATTCACCAGTGGGCTGAAAGAATCATGACCATAAAACTCAGTGTTTAATGAGACTTAACAAGCCAGACTATTGTGTCTCTCATTATTTTCCTTTTATATATAAATTATATGATGTAGTAAAACAGAACAAGTCATTTTCCTAGCAAGACAAGTATTTTAAATGTTTTTATTCTGAGAATATTCTGCTAAATGGAACAGTTTATCACTGGCGTGCAGTTGAGGGAATAACAGTCTACAAACTAGTATGAAAACGGTAATGCTCAAGTTGGTTTTGTGCTATTTATTGTTTAGTTTCTCGACACAGACCTCTGCATAAACCACTGGCCTCATCCCTTTGTTGACAGTTATTATTTAAACATCAGGTTTCCCCTGTACGGAGGTGGCCAAGTGCTTTCCGTGAGCCTCGTCCAACGTCATACACCAGCAACGTGCGTGCGTGGCCTCGTCCGGAGCGACGGAAAGAGCCCGGAAGTCGCAGTCCCGTATGCCAGCGATTCGGGTCACACCGGCGCAAACAGCCAAGTAATGACGGTAAGACATGTGTCGTGGGCACCAGGATTTATTCCTTTATTTTCCAGCAGCCGAGGCGATGGCTCTGACCGGTCTGCCGCGGTACTCCACTGGAGAGGGTCCTCGCAGGAAGAAAGTCTATTACACCCCTCTGACCCCTCTCCAGAAGCAGCCCCCTTCTCCCCGAGACTCACATTTACTTTGAGGGCCCTCGTTCCCGCCGCGTACGACGCGCCACTCCACTCCGTCAGGATTCAAACACAAACCTCATTAGATGTTAATTTGGAAGGGGTGGGTGGGTGGGTGGAGGGGGGCTTCCTGGTGAACTCTGCCGTCCTAATCCTTGCTGCCATCCCTAATTAGTTTGGTTTTGCCACCTTTTGTGACAGGAATGATGTGGGTTATCCCTCCGCCCTGAGATTATTCCTTTTTGGGAAGGAATTCAATTAGCGAGGTAACTGGAGTCTAAAATAGTAATAAAAAGGCTCAAAAGCCCCCACATCCAGCGGCGCGAGGCCTAAAAGCGTGACTCATGTTCTGCGGGCGCTCCAGAGTGAGCTGGCAGGCTGCGGTTACTCACGGCCCACAGCCCAACGTCGTCGCCGCCAGCCACCATCAACACTGCACATTCAATTTCGTCTGCGTTTATTTCAGTATATGTTTTATTTTTATTTGTTTTTCCGCATAACAAATTATTACCACTCACCGGTGCGTGTGAGAAGGTCTGTCATCATCGTCAGTATTATTAGTATAAGCAGTGTGGATGGATGGATTACTATGAGTTGGTTATTTCATTTGGAATTAGATTTACATTATTTTTGTTATTTAGATTATTTTTCGATTTACAGATTCATTTCACAGAGAAATATGCAATGCAGATGAATTTTAGGTGAAGTTTTTAAATTATAAAGAGAAAAAAACACTCAAAAAGTATTAAAATAAAATAATACACTCTCTGCTTAAGCACTGTCCTAGTTGCCGTTATATCCTATGCCGCATTATCAAAATTCAGGCCTTGCAATGCACAGCGAGCAGCAAAATTAATTGTGCTGTGTATTATGCCGATGTGGGCTGTGAGCCTTGCCGGGCCGGGCCGGGCCTCTGGGCGCGCGGGAAGCGGGCTTCAGTCTGTGGGCTGATGATAGTACCACACAGCTGGCCCAGTTCCCCCGATGCTTGGAACTGAATCTCTCGCTTAACACTGGGAGTGGGGGGTGGAGGAAGGCTGGGGCCACGCACACACACACACACACACACACACACACACACACACATAGGTTTGTATTCATATCATTATGGGGACTCTTTTCTATGGGAAAAACCCTAATCATAATACCCAACCTTAACCCCTACCCAGCCCTAACCTTAACCATAAGTCACCAAGACTTTTGGCATTTCTGTTTTTTTTTTGCCTTTGCAGATATTTGTGGGGACCTGAAAAGTGTCACCACAAGCTAAAAAGTAACAGGTTTTGGCACATTGTGGGGACATTTGGTTCTTTCAATGCGGTAAATACAAACCCACACACACACACTGCAGTGATATGCCCTAAAGAAGTCTCTCACCGAACAATAATGATACTTATCAGTCACCTGCCCTCAGTTCACATATATATATATATATATATATATATATATATAAGCACACACACACACCTGCAGCTGGAACATTATTGAAACTCAGAAAGCATAGATCTTTTTTGTGGCTCTGATAATTCACTCACAGCTGGAGATTGATGACTACAAAAAGTCCATAAAAGATGCTACCTCTATATTTTCCCCGGTATGATTTATTTTACCGTGTTGTCAAGGTTCGGAGAAAACAAGAAACAAATCAATGAAAGTCATGCTTAAATATTAAAGACAGTTGTAATGGAGATCTTTATTCTAACGGGCTTGCAGGAGAAAGCACAGGACCCCTGAATATCTGCTGCGGGAACGATGCTGTCGCTCCTATGTGAGCGGAATTTAGAAGGATTTGGAGGAGGAAGCCGTTTGTAAACAAGCCGGACTGTTTAAGCGCACACGCCCGATCCTCCGGTTTAGGGAGTTCATCACCGCCGCCGTCCACTCTACACTTCCCGTAGTGACTGCTCACTCTCCCCCTTTCATATTTTCACTCTTCTGCACCCTGATTTCCTGCAGGTCACACAGGCAGTTGGATCTGCGAGGTGTTCTTTTTAACGGGAAGAAATCTCTGAGCTCAACCTTCCAGAGGAAGCACCTTTGTTGTTGGATTCTGTGAAATTGACCGGAAACATCCCCATTTTACAGAAACCGATTTTTTACATCTTAACACTATGCTGTGTTAAGGATAACTTCAGGACCCGACTGGTTAAAAAATAGCTGAGTGCCACACACAGGCGATAGTAGAATCTCGGTCGCCACAATGTGTGTTCCAGTGTGTAGCTTTGAATCAATTATGTTTGTGCGCGTGTTCAACAAGCATGCGTGTCGTGTGAAAATGCGGGACACCGGAGGAATGAAGCAGGAACCAGAGGGCTGGGGTATAGCTGTAGGGGCCGGGGGGGAGGATAGCGAAAATGATGATGCAAGTCCAAAGGCGGGGACCTTGACATTACAGGTCTCAGCCGGCGACCCCGCTGTCTGACCCCACGCAATATGTTTCCACGGGCGGTTCCATAACTCTCCAGCCAACATTTAGAGGTTTCCTGTTTGACAGGCTGGCGGGAGGAACTTCCACATCACTCAGGAGCCGTTCAACAACACGAAACGCCGGCGTGCCGGGGCCCCGAATAATTTATATCGCATTTCATCACCTCGACACACGAACGCACACATGGCGGACTTCCCCGGCTCCTTTTTCCCCTAATATTATGTCCGCTCTCTCTTTCGCCCTGTATTTTTTATTTTTTTGTTGATAACTGTTATTTGAGCCTTTGGTGATGGTGGCCAGGCACGGATGCCGAGATGTTTTTTTTTTTATTTATATATTTTTTTATATTTATTTTTTTATTTATTTGTTTTTTTTTTTTCCTGGGTGCCGCCGTGTTGTTATTGGAATGTGTGTGCTGGTGCGGACTGTGAAACTGATGAATGACCGGCCGTGGCAGATTCATAGTCCGGATCTTAGTGCAGCTGTGGAGGAAACTAATGGCTAGTTGGGACCACCGAGGTCTCTAAGCTAATACCTGCCTCTTCCATCAAGGAACCCGGGGCATTTTTTACACCCTGCCAAATGAAAGCCTGGGCCCCCCCACCGCCCCTCTTACTATCCAGCAAAACCCAGGGCACCGGTGGCAGACTTCAGGACTGCGTGGGTAGCAGCTGTCGTCTGGATGTACCGCTGTCCCGCCCGGCGTGGGGGAGTAAGGCCATGGCTGGCCCCTCAGTCCCCTTGGCTTGCTGTCATGACAGGGTAGTGGTACCCCATGCTGTTCGAACCCCAGACTACTTTCGGTAGCCTGCCCGTCTCTCTTTGCTAAGCATATGGCTTCACTTTCCACCCCTCCTCGGGACGGTTGAGGCGTCTCCTTCCTCTTCTGTTTTTTTTCTTTCTTTTTTTTTTTTTGTTTGCCGTTCCTCTCGGAAAAGGTTGCGCGCTCGGAAGAAGGTCCAAAAATAACAGTGGTGTGATCAGTCATTAGTCATTTCTCACTGTACATATGTTAACTTGACCCGCCGTATGTTAATTCATGCAACATTGGCCTCGCATATGGCTGCGGTAGGATTCCCTACTGGTCCTTCCTCCTGCGTGAGGCCTCATTACAGGCCGAGCTTCCCAGAGCTTCATCATTAACACGAAGGTGAAGTTCGAATTCCAAATTACTTCATTGGCCTAAGGTCGGCGAAAGGGCGGGGACAGGAGAGCAGAACCAATGGGGCGGGGCGGGCCGGCCTGTCCATCAAATCAATTACAACACCTTGGGGTTGAGTTGTACTGGAAGATCGAAACGGTCTCGACTCGAAATTCTTTTACATTAACATCATCAAGATGGACTGAGGACGCTGCATGCGTGCTGATGAATAAAGAAGCTGATTAATGAATAAAGAAATAGAATTAGGACATTTGAAGACATAGCATTTTGTTTTTTGGGGCATGTCTGCATTTATGATTGACTTTTTTCAAACAATGATGCGAAAAGAAAAAAAAATCAAGAAATTACTTTGTTAAACCATTAAACTCTTTGGCTTAATTTTATTGGCATTCTAAGAGTCTGCTTTAATGAGTTCCAAGAAGTGCTCTCCATGTCTCTATTTCCTATAATATCGTAACAAAATTGCCACCATGTAACTTGAATAGTCTACGGATTTATATTGTATTCAGACTGTACCATTGTTGCAGTTTAAACCATGTAACAAGTATTTCGCTTATAAGAATTTTGGGTTTTATTCATTTCAAAAGATTATATTATGGGGTGACCCATTAGGCAGGATTACTGCAGGACTGAATACAGAAACCATTTCTTGGTTAGTAGCTTTTCCGCTTTCACCATGGACTGTGTGAGCATCCGATGGCTGCACAATACAGCATAATTTCCATTCTTGTATTTGTTTGGTTCGGCAGATTTTTAAGATGCCACATTAATGGTTTTTGATTTCATTTAACATCTATTTTGTTGATGGGTTGATAATAGAACTATGTACAGTCACAACACGCACGTTTCCAAACCCAGATGTGTTTTAACTGAGGGTAATTCCAAATTCTAAGATTAAATGTATTATTGGGAAGGATGTTTGGTGTTTCAGCATAATATAATATTCTTATTATGTTATGTTATGTTTAGTATGTTTTATACTTTGCTGGCTTTGTATTTAAATCGTAAATGTTAAATAAGGGTGAATGTCAGAGAGCTGTCGGTGGAAGCCATGGAATGATCCGGAATCCCCGTCGTCGGGGGACTGGAGCCCCAAATTGACCAAAGGGCTGCATGGCTGACGTAAGGTGTCACCGGGAGCATTTGTTCATCTGGGAATTGCGAGTAATCCTCTGTACCATTAGCACGCAGTAAGTATTTATTAATATGTGGAATGAAACACTATCATCTATCATCGCTTTGTTGTTTATTTTCATCACTTTATTGCTATTATTATAACTTATTATTATTATTTTTTGTATATGAACCAAACATTCTTCCAGCCACATATCCATTAGAGTCATAAGGCGTTTCTTATACATTACAGATTGGTTACTGTATCTGTCAGACACTGTCATGTGACACATTTGTATGTGTGAAACACTTTCGCTGCGTTTCCTCAAAGAGATTGAATCCGTCCTCGCCGTATGCGACTGTTTCTAGCCATTTCTCCATTTAAAAGTAATGTTCCGATGGAATCAAAGGATGGCACTCATCTCCCAGCGGCCGTTTGATAAGACAGGGGAAGCTGGCCCTTAGTGGAATTGGCAGGCGGCCCCGGCGTCGGCGGCCTGGCCCTGTGCTGCGTCCGCGCCTTTGCAGTGGGCACCCGGCCCTTCCCAGTAGCTCGAAAACGCTAATTGTTATTAATCTGCGGCAATTAAAACGGGTGGCTCTCTGTCATTTTTTCGCCCCCCCCCCCCCTCGCGACTTGACAGGCACGCGTGCCGTTGATATGCGACGGCTGATGGTACGGAATTGCGACCGGTTCCTGTTGCGGCCCGGCTCCGCTGCGTTTTCCGCAGCTCCGACGCAGCAGATAGCGATAAAGCCCGCATTTGAATGGGAGTCGATATCAAATGCGTTCATTAGGTTACATGCTTCACTTGATTAATTATATTTAAAGAAATTGCGAGCACTTTGGATCTCCTTCCTATAACACGACTGTGTGCCATAGATCCCTAATTTCGAGAAGAAAGCAGACTGAGGGCATTTTTTTTTTCCTCTCAACTATTCTGGACAGCCTGCCAGTTCCCTGAGGAGATGAATGTATTCAAATGTATCTCCATCAATGAGCACAGTAATTATGAATTCAGCACTAATTAGTATATACACTACTTTCCTTGCATACTTGATTTCCACAGTGAGATGGTAATAGGGGAAGTGCCCATTTTTGTCCTATCTCATGAAAATTCCAGAATGTTAGAGAGGGGAGGGCAGATGGTGCAAGGAGACGGGGGATGCATTAAATACGGGGGAAAAAGGGAAGGAAAAAAAATACTTTACAGATAATTGGTCTGGTTACTGGGGGGATAGAACAACATTCTTACCTTGCAGTTAACATTCCTCGGGCTAAATATGCGTTTTAAGGACACACTACTTAAACTAAAAGCTTCAATATTTTCCCAGTTTTCTGTATCTCTTTGTACCCTATTAGAGACTAGCACTGGCTAACACTGCACTTGTATATATAATGAAATGAAGTTAAATATTGTTTTGTTTATTGAACGTGAAGCTTGTGATGATTCCACACTTCATTCGCATCGCCATCAACCAACAGTGGCGACACGTATTTTATTAGTGATTTGACATTTCCGTTTTAGTTGCCCAGTCGTTTAATTTCATAGACAATTCCAGTATTGTTCAGTACTCCAATTGAATTCTTGACTGAAAAATCTATTGTTTACTTCTTTTATTTTGTATTTAACAGGACATCAGTTCTAATTGTCCACTTCCACAATGTATTACAAAGACGGCCAAATAATGCAAAGTATGACAATGTATTTTTTTTTGTCTGAATTGTGCATAGTAATTAAACAGGAAATTAAGTGATTCTTTAAGAATCAGCTTTCTAATGACAGTGACTTGGCCGGGTTAGACCCATATATTCGAACGGGATCGGAGATCATAGCGTGTGGCTAAACCACGCCTTTTCTGCTGCTCTACGCACTCCCCTAAATCAACGCACTCCCCTAAATCAACGCACTCCCCTAAATCAGGCTCCTGCCAAATGAGCTCTGTTTAAACTCTTCATTAAAAATTCTCCACACTTACAGTATGGGCTTTTTTTTTACAAGATTTGCAAATTAATAAGATACTCACTTCTTACAAAAAGAAGCAAATAAAAGTGTATAGTTAAATGAAATATGGAGCCACTCGGCCTCGCTCTCTAATTAGGCTCCGTAGCTGTTTTAAGCTGTTTTAAGCCTTTTAAGCGATATTGACCTTGTTGTGTTCCCTTTACATAACGGAGGAAACCGCTCGAATTTACAGGAAGCTGGGAGCTACAGAAAAAGCGGGATTAAAATCTTATCTCTGTAATGGAAGATGGAAAAAATTTCTAAAACTAAGTGCGATACCTGTGCAGAAGTGTCGACTCCCAGTGATTACCACGATAATTAGACCTGAAACATTCCCCCCCATCTGAAATTGCCTGGATTATCTTTCCACTTCTAGGGCCCCTACCGTTGGAGACTTTGGTATCTCCATGTAGCCACGCTGTTGAGTTGGCGCAGAGGCGTTTTAAAGAGACTCTTCAAAGCTTTGATACAGACTTGTTAAGACGGCCCACACTTTCACTAAAACCTTACGCAAGTCCTCGTTTTTTTTCGTGCCTTTTTCCTGTCTGATTTTACCTCGTTATGATAATTACGCTATAGCAATTTGTCAGAGGGCGTCTCCCAGTTTCGTTTCAGAAATGCACTCGTTTGCTGTTTGCGGGCCTGAAGCTCTTCGACGAAACTCCCAGGGAGACGAATTTGAAGCGGAATGGGATGCAAAACCAGAAATTCTGCTCAGATTCCAACATTTTGTGGGGGACGACAGTAAGACTATGATTTAGCATGACCTGTCCGTCGCAGAACAATGCCATCTGCTATACAGGATATAAGCCCTATAATATGCCAGGATATCCTGCTCGCAATCCCCATATTCATCTCCTAATATCTCTGGAAACATCTGAGCCCATTTTGAAAGACTTAACCATCCTGTACCATCTTGGTCTCATGCAGTATATATATTTATATATAGTCATATATATATTTAGTTATATATATAACTCAAATATACTCCATATTGTGTCAACTCCAACAGCATTATAAATCAAGGTATTATGGGGAAGTGTGAGATGGCCAGTTTCTTGACATATCTATTTACTGTATCGTAAGCGGACATTCTGCTGAGGAAAGGCCAGACTGTCCAGTCTATGGCTGGTCCATCGCAGCTACCGCAAGTGTCAGCTCAGGCTAGGTCAGCGAACTGAGCCCAGGTCTTTGGCGCGCCGGGTGCCACATCGCTTGCCGTTCCGTCGGCCCACCTTGGTATCTTTCCTCGCCGCTGTAAGGCCCGTCGGGTAACTACAGAACGCCGGGCGGCCCGTAGGTCCACTTTGCGGGAGAAGCTCCGGGATCCAGTGCGTCTCCTGCATCGCTTTCTTTCAGATTCACGGATAAACTCTTCCCGCCATTTGGGCGTAACATAAGCGACAGGCTAAAGATCCCCTCCAACAATTACCGCCACCCGCCGCGGTAATCCTGTGATGTACAATACCACATAATGTAAGTGACATCCTGAGGAGGGATGAGTTATTTCTATGGGCCCATGGATTGATTTCGCCCTTGCCGCCAATGCACTCTGGCCATACGTACCAAGCCAATTTAAATCACATTGCGGCAAATCTGATTGCGGTGCGAGCGGCCCGGCGCCGGGATTCGGTCACAGGCTGGTAACTGGTCTTTAAACCATGTTATTACAATATTTATAGAAGTAGGGGAGGTGAACTGGAGTAAAATGCGACCGATCGATTGAGTCGAGAAGCAGAGCAGTTTCGTTGGGGGCGGTTAAGAAGACAAAAAGGAGAAGTGTCACCTTTCCCACACCAGATCCAGTACTTATACAAACTGGGTTGTAAATATGTGCCATACTTAATTGTTAAATTTTTAATGTCTGACTTAATTAATGATTAATTGACTGGTGTTTTTTTGAGGATTGTGTGTTTTGGGGTATTTGGAACATCTCTGGGATCTAGTTCTTGTTTTAATGGGGGGGGGGGGGCACAGGGACAGGCACTGCAGTGTAGCACCCCCCAGAGGCACGGCAGACTCGGCTGCAGGGGAGGGGTGTCCTCCTGGGCCAGTGGACTCCCAGGCTAGTCTGCCTGTTCTGCCCCTGGTGTCCTGGGGGGTATGAGGTATTTCCAAATCGACCCACCTTGGTCATGTGATCAGAGGCACCTGCTGGGTTTTGGGCTGCCGCCTTTTAGAGGGTCAGATGGACCCACGCTACCGACACTTCGGCATAGCACTGATATGAATAACGCCAGCTTTTAATTGCTGCCGCTAACTGCCACATGCATCATTTATGAATATATGCCCTTAATTTCCTTGCAGAGATTAATAAAGTTGTCCTGCACCCATTATAGTGGGTTTTGGAAATTTTTAGGTCTCACACTCAGCGCTCTGTACGGACCATTCATCTTTAGAGTCCTGCTGGTCGATGCACAACACGCCTGGCTCTTGTATGACATCCAGGATTTGCTCCAGGGACAACAGCGTCTCCCCCGCCGCGCTCCCTTCTTTTGTGTGCTGCTCGCAGACCTGCATGCTAAGCCCCAAACCCACGGTAGGCCACAGCTCCGCCTGATGTTCCGCTGCTCCTCCGGTTGTCCTCCCTCGGGCGTCTTCTCAGCTGCCCGACAGGGCCCGAGACTGCACTCTTACCTGGGCCATTTCAGCCACGGATTACTCATTCAAACGGTGTCCGTCTACAACCTTCGACATCTTTCCCTGAATTATTCCTCCCCTCTGCAAATAAAAAGCATCTCACATAAAGGAATTCGTACAGTATCTACCTCTCCTGTTTATTTTGAGTGATTAATCGATGGGAAACGATGCACAATTCGCGGCTTCAACTTAGCCAAACCCATGCACACACTAAACAATGTCTCACGGAGATCTGAGCTCGATGACATCTGGTAAAGAGGGGGTGTTTAACACACTGCTGGTGTGCAGTTTGAACACAGAGTCTGGAGAGCTTCTCATGGCTCCGCCATAATGTTTGTGGTTTGTCAATACGCTTTAAGCCCATTTAACTTCAGAGTTTTTTTTTGCTTTCCTATTCCTCCACCCCATCCCTTCCCTGAGTACTTGTGACTGCTCTCCCAGTTTAATAACCTGGACCCTTTACCGGGACCTGCTTATCGACGCCGACTCCAGCTTTTTCCTCGCCCCCTGTGCGATTCCTCCAGCACTTCTCCATACCCTTCCCAGCCCACTCATCAGCTGCATTGCCTTCCTACCCACAATCCTCTCCCCATTGCTCCGCAGGAACGCCGCCCTCTCCCAGAAGGAAAAGAACAAAGAGTTGGAATAATAAGTACAAATAATGACATTGTTACATTTTTTGGGCCATCGCTCTAACCTTTAAGACTTGCCAAGTGCAGATGTATCCGAATGACCCTATGACCTGTTATAAAACTTTAATGAAACTTAATATATATTTGTGCTTGATTAGTCATGCTAATCAGGTATCTGCCAAGCGGAGTTGTAAATTATTTTGGCTCATATTGTCTTCATTTTAAAAACTTTTCATGTTCATTTTCATAATTTTTATTCTTCCACTTTCAAGTAAAATAAATGCTGCAGCGATATATCTATGCACTTATGTACTGGATTGGTCTGATGCCTTCTGGGGCACGGTGACCATTTTTTGGACGTTTAACACTCAACATCATGGGAGTTTGTCAGTGTCTGTCCAACTATCTTGACCTTTCCGGTCTCACGACAGTGGCTCAGCCTGGTTGCCAGGTAATTAGTTTTCTGTCGGTTTCACCATGTAACCCCTGTTCGGGACATAAAATATGAGGGGACAGCTGATGCATTACGCCGATTAAATATTTACTGTTCAAAGGAGATTCGCAGAACTTTTTAAAATTAATGACTGGAACTCTTTGTTTGGATAGCGTCACTCGTATTGAACCGTTTATTGACCTGTTTGCTGAGTTATTTTGCTATCGCTTGTGACATTCTGGATTCGCCCCCCCCACCCCCCCACAAAGGCACGGGCAGTTACCAGGTGCCGGGCACCAAACCCAGGCTGCTCCACGTAAATCACACGTTAAACGGCGGAGGCCTGCCATGGACGGGACTGTCCTTCGGACCGGGAACGGCTCGCGCTCTCCCGCACGGGTCCGTCTTTATCGACTTCTCCGGGATTTTGGGAGCGCAGTTGGGAAAAATTATTATGGGAGGGGGAAAAAAAAAAAAACGCAGGCCACGCTTTGGCGGAGATAATCTCTTGCTCCTTTTGAGGCTTGGAGAGCGCCGCCCTGTAAATAAGTTTAAGGAAATGCGCGTTTAAGAAAGGGAGAAGAAAAAGCAGCAGGATTTAGCCGGGCTAATCTTCCCGCAGAGTGGATATCTCGTTCCGTGGCTGCCCTCCTTTGTCGACAGAAGTGGCCTCCATTGTAGCAGCTCCGCTGGAACAGAAGTCGGGGCCCCTGTCGGTGGGGGCCTCGCTATCGCCGCGCAGCATGTGCACCCCCCCCTGCCCTGCTTGCCGGAGATAGGCCAGGCCGCGGTGCCGGAGAGGAAGATTGAACTGGAGAGCCATTCCGGCGGGAAAGGGGGGGGTAGGGAGGCCGGGAAGCGGTCCGGCGGGTGGCCCGGGCCGCCGCGAACGCCGCGCGGCCCCGGCGACGGAGCCCCTCGCCCCGGCGACGCCGGCTGCCTCCTCTCGCTCTTATTTGACTTTGCTCGCTTGGCTGGTTTTATTATGACAGCCTGAATACTGAGGAGGGAATTAAACTGTTAAGCAGACATCAGAGGCTGTCTAATGTTTAATGCAAGAGCCGAAGCATGTAAGGACTGATAATGAATACAAACAGGCCGACATCTTATTTGCTGTCTTTTTATTAGGATGACTGGGGAGCCTGACACTCCCTAGCTAACCCTTCCTCTTTCTCTCTTCCTGCTGTTGTCTGTGTGTTTCTCTCCCTCTCTCTACTTTTATCCCGATCTTTTTCTTTTTTTTTTAATTGCGATTGTTTTGGAGGTTAAACGCCCGTCGATGGCAGTGAGGATGCTCGGCGAGGGCTGGCACGCACTCACGCCCACAGAGGTATCTGGAGGAGACTGTCGTACTCGGAAATCATCACCTATTATAATTATGTATAGATAGGAGGTGTTCATGGCTGTTTAAAGGTCACCCAGCGAGATGTAATTGCCTCTTTCATACTTGACTACGTTTACTAGGACAGAGGCACGACCCGCCTGCCGGCAGCCGTAAACATGCCATCTTGAAAACGTACGGATACATGCCATCCCTCCTTGGCGCTCTGCCGCCTGACGCATCGGCGGCCGCTGCCACCGGGCACCCCTTTTAAATGCCCACTTAAAGAGCCGGTCAAAAGTTCCCGCCTTTTATCATCGGGAGGCGTAAATAGGAAACAGCTCCACAGGTCGAGAAAAAAGAGGCAGCCGGGCCGGTTTGTATTTTTTCCATCTCATCCAATCGTTTTTATTTTTTATTTTTATTTTTTGCATTGTTTTTCTTTCCCGTTAGAGCCTGAGTGGCCGAGGAAGGCCAGACTTCACCAGCTGAATTTCAACTACATTGAACTCTGCACATTATCTGCACTAGGCACGTCATGTCACTTTACTTTATTTTGATATACTTTACTTATGTGCATAATTTATTATATTGATTCTTCTTGATTGTTTTGCAAAACCCTCCCAAAGTACATTTTTGTGTATAAAACTTCTTAACTACTTATTAATAAATGATTCTGATTACGAAATATCAAATAATTTCTGCATTTCATTTTTTTTCCATTAATTGATGAATAAAGATTAATTCCTTTTCATTTAATGTTGTATTATTTTGTACCGTAATCTGCCGAAAGCATAGATCGTAATGTATGCCTCCAATTTTTATTAAAGTTTAGCATTTGTCTTCCTTGACATTCAGGACCTGACACTGCCAAAACCTAGAGAGGTCCTGTCTTGCTCTGCGCATCTCTGGGAGGTGCCACATTGTTGCACTGTGTGTGACTGAGGTTAATAGGCGGAAGATGCAACGCCAGGTCGTTTGCAGTAGCCAGACCCTGCATCCACTTCATCCCCGCAGAGAGAGCCCAGGAAGATGCGGGACGCCTCTGGATTTTGCTCTGTCCTGCAGCCAGGCCAGGCGTCAGGCCCGAATTAAAGCTGACGAACCTGTGCTCAGGCTTCTCAGTCGGGATTTTACCTTTTATGAGGGGAGAGGGGATATGCAGGAAGGGTTTAGTGTTACAGGGGCTGACCTGGGATTTCAGGCAAATACCTTAAATTCCATTGGATAACAGACACACTGGACTTCATTAATATTTATTCTGTTTGATCAGTTACATTAAAAAGGACTCTTTTTACAGTTCTATTGTTAGAAACTGAAGTTCACTTTAAGTCTGCCTTGCCTGTGTGCAATTTTTCTCCTCTGAAATGACAGCCTATGACAAGCCAAGTAAGGAATACACACATGGCGAAGACCTCCAGCAAATGCAATTTCTCCAACAGAAATTAGGGTTTTTCTCCTAATTGCCCCAGACTTGTGAAATTTCTTATGTATAATTGTGCCTCACATATAGAAAACAGTCATCATGCAAGGGGTATAACCACAATTACACATACTCACTTGTGCCTCTTTAAAGTCTGCCCAATATGTTTGTTTTGGGTTTTTTTGTTTCGTTTATTACAAATATTTACATCCCTACCAGTAGTTGTTAAAGCTGGCGATGGAGG
>JAODKL010000041.1:5221923-5237283 GCA_026780765.1 Petrocephalus schoutedeni
CGGAGGGAGAGGGGGAGGGGGGGGGGGAGTCACACAGTGGCAGTTGTGCTTGAAAGATGTGAAAATTCACCGTAAATGAGACTACGCCGGCAAAATCCTTTCCATTCAAATTACTGTCTTCAGACATCAGCACTCGTCTTGTAAACATTTTGCCTCGGATAATGTGGCGTGGTGTTATTATTTGCTAGATTACACTATTAAGCCATTAACATGTCACCTTCCTGCTTGAAACGGCGCTTGGGCTTCCTGTCGTATAATCGCGCGAGTTAAAGAGCAGCGCAGAGGCGTCAGGACTTGACAAATGAAGCCACTTTCAGCTGTACAGTAGACGGGAGAGCGGGGAGGGAGGCAGATGGCGGCACACTGGAATGCTCCCGCGCAAGATCACAGCATTTCCGGCGTCCGCCCCTTTTATCCTCCTAGCGCTGGCGAAGCCGGCTTTTCCTTTTCACGTAGGGTGCAGGCGTCTCCTCAGATGTTGGGGAGCAGGAAGGAGGGTTTCCAGGTTTATAGAAGACTGCTTTGGCCAAAGTGGCGGGACGGCAGGCAGCCGGAAATCAGGACACCATAGGAGAGGCACGATGGCTGTGCCATGTTCCAAGGGCCGCCCCTCGCTTGGGCAGAGGAGCCCTGTTAGATGGGGGGGGGGGGGGGGGATAAAGCTGGACAAGACCCACAGGACATTAAGAAATGGCATGCCAGACTATTTGCTCCATTCAAATTGCTATCCGGAGAATCCCTTGGAAATGTGCTCGGCATTCCGGGCATCGGTTCTGTCGCGGCCAAAAACACCCAACAGCTCAAGAGTCTTAATGCGCCCTCCAGCACTTATCACCTGGTACCCACCGGCTCGGCGCTCTGAATGGGCCCCCGCTAAGTAGGTTATGGCGACGGCGAGGACACCGCCGGCAGCTTCCAAAAACACTCCGTCCCCCTTTTGATGCGAGCTTAATTTCAACGGCACAATGGGCTCATCCGGTTAGAGTTTTGGACCAGAGGCACGGTGAGCTCCGTCCATCTCTAATCCAGATCAGGCCGGCTTGACTCGGGTTCAAGAGAGGGGCCCAGTTGACACTGTATGGGATTGCTGATAAAGGCTAACGCTAAGCCCCTTCAATGAGAGACATGGCAGGGTACTCCTCGACTACCCAAGTGGGAAACACAATAGTTGTTCTTGGCCAGCTCTAGCCGAGAAAACCAGATCCCACCCACCCTCCCCCCCACCCCCAACCTAAAAATCCCTGACTAGGCCCAATTCCCTTGTCCGCACCACATACAGCTTCCTTCACGCTTGTTTCTAGAAAAATTGTGTGGGGGTGGGCACACTTTTCCCTCTCAGTCCTCGGCATCGGTTAAAGGTTAAACGTCGACTTCCCAGCAGAAGCACGCAGCCAGGGGGGACCTGGGCGCCCCGGTGTGCTCCTGTGGCCCCCCGTTAGCCACGATGGCCCCGGAGTCAGCGCCTCCCGCGAATTCAGCATTTCGCCAACACGTTCATGAAAAAAAAAAAAAAAGGCTCCCCCTCCCCCATTTGTCACCTGTCAAAGTCGGCCTCCGGATCCGGCCTGGCCTTCTATCAAGAGTGACCACTCTTCCACCATTATAAACGGGCACCGTTAAGACGGCTAACGAATGCCGTGTGGAATTTCTTTATGTTCAGTGGTGGTGACACCGACCGACACGTGACATGGGCGCGCCCCCCGAACAAACGTTGCATAACAACGTCATTCCGGATGCAGACGGCATGGGCGACATTTACGAAAAAAAAAAATGGCGATGAATCGAGAGCCTGTGCAGTGTATCCGACGAGCGCGGTCGTGGTGGAAGCACCTGATAAATAATACAGTAAAGCTCCCCTGACGGAGGATTCGATGACAAGAGGAATCAGCGACACGGAATCAGGCAGCCCCGCTACCCAAGCACGCCCTGTCAAGGTAAGTTTTAAATCAACGCTTCAGAAAGTTTCAAGCCTCACCCCCCCATCTCCCCCTCAACACACAAAAAAAGATCCATGACAAGACTGAACAATGTCATCTTTGACTAGAAGTTTATGAGACTTTGGGACAGGTCAGTGATCCATAGCGTGGAGGGCAGACTTTGAAGGAACAACTCGCTCCCAGCTGCTCCCTGACACGTTACCAGCCCCCCCCTCCCCCCCCCCCTGCAGACGCGACGTCCAAGCGGCTCAAAATTTAACTTGCCCCAGCCACCCCCGTGCATATCTAAAAGCCGAGAGGCCGTCCGCTAATTAACTGGCTGTGCTCCACTCTACGGCTCCCACTGGATGCTGAGCTGCCTGGAGACTCTGGCGTCCCACGTAAACACCAAAGACGAGAAAGTGAAAAAGAAGACTGTGAGAGAGAGAGAGAGAGAGAGAGAGAGAGAGAGAGAGAGAGAGGAATGCAGGGAGGGAACTAAATTTGACATGTCTCGCCACACCGGTCTTGCCTTGCGGCTCTGGCCACTGATTTACATAGGTAATTTTTACCTTTGAGTTACCAGGGTCACGACCTTTGACCTCGAGGGTTAGAGCTGTCAGAGACAGACCTTGTTTTTTTTTTTTGTCGATCCTTTTTCCCCTGGTCATGTCACACCTTTCAAGAAACGGAGACGAAGTTCCCCTCCAGCCCTACGGTGTTCTGTGCACCAGCGAACCAGCGCCGAGCTGAAGGCTTTTGCAGCAGGAGGAAGAAGCCAGTGACCTTCGGAGCTCTGTGACAGTAGCACAGTCCCCTGAGCAGCACAGGCATCTTTTTGATATTTGGAAATGTGTCATGTTTTTTTTTTTTCCCCTCTCTTTCCCTCTCCCGGCCCCCCCACCTTTCCCTTCTCCTTACACACGGAACTGTCATATTGTTGTTGGCATAAAATGCAACACATCCCCGAGTTGTGATTTCCTTGTTTGCTCGGGAAAGGGAAGGGAAAAAAAAAAAAAAAAGTGTCACCTGCAATGGATGACAAGTTTTTGTTTTAGCTCAAAGCGACTCGGCGCCCGCGAGACTCAGAGCCGCTTTGATGCCGGGAGACCAAGACTCCCCAAAAATGACAGGCTTTCGGCGGCAGCAGCAGGGAACACGCGGAAGTCCGTATCCGGGAAGCTGACGGGAAAAGCCATGCTAATTTTAGCATTTAGCAGCCCTCACAAGCCGCTCGCCTCCTCAGTTACCCGGGCATTTTCCCGCCACTACAAGGCGCCATATAGAGATAATAACATCGCTCGCTATGAATGACCTGCTGCTAATTCATAATTTATACAGTACTTTCCGGAACATTTCACTGCAGGCCAAAAAAAAAATAAAACGAGAGAGAGAGCAGGAGTACAAATTAATTCGAGCACAGTATCTTTGCCTGTAGTGTTGCTTGTTCAAATACGGCATCTATTTGCTCAGTGGATGCTTTTCATAATAGAACCGATGTTTGATTGAGATTTTAAAGGGCAACACGGCACCAGGGTCAGGAGCGACGGCGGCTATTACACGTGTCATTCGCGGGTTCACGAGGAATGCGGCACGCCACGTGACGGATCACACACAATCCAATAATTCTTACAGTTCTTGCTCCATTGTCAATAGCCGTGCCCTGGGGACCGAGATTATTTGAAAGCGGGGAAATAGATGACTCTTAATTTGAGCGCTTCTGACTGAAATTGGTTCAGGTTTGGGCTTCACGGTGTCTGAGACATAAAGAGTGGCAAAATACTGCTCACAATATTAAACATCAGCACAGGCTCTGTTTTAAGCCATTTTTCATTTGTGTTTATCCATTTTTTTTTCCAAAAGATGTTTTCGTTATACGAGTAAGACTATGTATTTCAGTTATTTCTGCAAGAATCCCGCTGTCCAACATAAATGATCATTTAAGTAATTTCACATAAAAAAAATTCACGCATAACTGGAATTTATGGATAATGCAGGAATGTTGGGGTGACACTATTGCCTCACACTACTGGGGTTGTTTGTTCGAATCCCACCCCTGCTCTGTGTGTGTGCAGGCTGCTTGCTCTGCAGGCTGCCAGCATCATGCTGGTTTCCTCCGGGTACTCAGATATCCTCGTACAGTCCAAATAATGCATTTAGACTAATTGGCATCTCTAAATTGACAGTAGAGTGTTTGTCCCCTGTGATGGACTGGCATCCTGTCCAGGGTGTTCCCCAGTCTTGCTCCTGGAAAAACTTCTAGGGGCGACCCTAACCAGACCCTGACCTTGTGTGGTTTTAGCTAATTTTGTCCAAAAGTTGTCAATTATGTACAATTTAATTTTGAAACTGAAATAAAGGTCCTGATCACTTTTTAAAACATTTTAAAACAATGTTTAAAACATAATAGTAAATGTCAAGATTTATTTGCAGTTTTCTTGCAGGGGTCAGCTTTGCTGGTATTTGTCGGTGTTTTCTGATTGACGTCGTAGGGCCGGGGATCGCTTCAGCCCAAACAGCTACAGACAGACTCATAAATGCCGTCCTGAAATGAGGCGGCTCCCAGTCGCATTGCCTGCACATGCAGAGAGAGGGGATTTGCTAGGACGCAGGCATGACGTCCGTCTCGTGCAATAACTCCGTGGCAGAAAACAGGAGCGTCTCACTACCGATGAAATATCAAAGACACTTCACAGCATCCGTGCTACGCGCAATCTGCCAAAGAGCGCTTGACACCTAATCAGGTTTAGCCTGCCGAAAGCGCATTAATTATTTCCTACAGATCAAACATTCTTTAGAAAGAAAATGCGTCCTGCTGTTGTTCATGCATCAACCTCTGGCATCAGGGGCAAAACGGTGTCACCCAGGACGCCCGGCCCGTGTCGCGTTCCCATTAAATGGTGGCACTCGTGTTATGGTACGTTAAAGCTTCACAGATCTTTGTGCATATTTTCAGGGTACGGCAGAGGTTAAAAAAAAAGGCGGTTTTGGTGGGGTGGAGAAAAGATGAGAGAGAGAGAGGAGACTCTGAATGTAATGCTGTCCCCTCGACAGTCATGCGAAAAGAATGTCGGCCAAGCAGTGCGGTCTCCACCAGCGCACTGGGGACACAGCCGAACTGCGGCACTGGCCCGACTCGCACTGCGCACATTTCACTGCGGTCCAAATTCACGATAAAATGGCCAAAGCTGTTAGCTAAGTGTCCCGTGGACACTCGGCTGATGAACATAAATCAGGAAAATGTCTGTGGATAGTTTATGGATGGATGTGCCCCCCACCCCACCCATTTTGCAAAACCACTAGCACACATAAATAAATAAAAATAAATGACAATAATAAATGAAATGCATCGTGACTCAGTCCTGGAAAAGCTTTATGGGAGATCGATAAATGTAATACATGAATTTTACTTGAACTCCTCCTTCTGTTCACAAATCTTTTCAGGAGCACGGTTACTTTTTATTACATTTTTATCATCGAAGGTGGATTCTGACACAATCAAAACACAGCTGAAGTTGAAGCACCGGGGTGTCAAAATATATACCGAAAATATGCCTGGTATAGCAACACAGAGCCATATAAGTAAAGGAGGGGGCAAATCCCAGTTTGTTTCAGGATAAAGAGGGTGTTTAAAAATCAGTCTGGCTGTAAGGTCGAGGGGCCAAACTATTTGCCAAACTAACATATTTAATCAGCCTCTGCTTTTCTTTATTGCTGTATTCAATTGGGGTTTTTTGTGTCCCACAGGTGGGACAAAGATACTTTTTTTGGAGATATTCAAGAAGACTTGAGAGTTAAACGACGGTCCACGGTGGCTTCCCCAACTTCGCGACGAGACGAGACGGGTTCCTCGGGAAAAAAGTTTGCGGCAAACAGACGCTGCTCGCTCACAGACAGGGACGGAAGCACAAACAGAAAGAGAGGCCATCATTAGAAAAAGGGGGGTAATTTGGTGTGTGAATTAATGCCGCCACTTGTGGAACCCATGTGGGCCAGTACTCCCTGGTAAAATGCCAGAGATTCCTGTGTTCTGCTTAATCCTTTTAGATATTAACTGGCGATTCGGATCTAATTTTAGTGAATCGGCCACAAAGGCCGGCGTCTTCTTTTAAATGGGGGTATCTAGCATGGCTTTAAAAGAGTAACTGAGCAGATACCCAGCATCAGCGTTCTCTGACAGTGTCTCCATGCACTTCAGATAAATGTCATGCGCTGGCCCATCTCAGGCAGAAATTCTACCCCCTTTTTTTGTCTTTGCGCTTCCGTTCTACCTAAAAAAAGAAAAAAAAACTTTTTTTTTTGTCTTTTTCTTTTGCAGGATGTGACAAAATCTAATTGCATATATATATATATTTTTCCAGACTTATGTTTGGCTTAAACAAAACAGATGTTTTTAATATGTTATAATATCAATATTCTGAGGAATAAAGCATTTTACATTTGACATGGATAAGCAAAGGAAACGCGCCAGAGAGAGAGAGGACCCAACCACAGACTAACTCTGGGACTCCCACCATCCTGCTCTCAAGGTAAGTTTAATTGAACCGCATTGTTTTACACACTCTATTGTGGAGATACACACTGATGTTTACCAGTGGTTTAATGCATCGCTAACACAATGCGCTGTTTCATTATTTCGGTTTTTATGCATGCAAATGTACACACCAGGCTATTCCATATTCAGCTTTAATTGATCCTCTATGCTGAAAGTAAAATTAGGTCTTAATGCCATTAATATATTTATTTTGTTTTTGCCTACAGTGTGCAAATAAAACATAATTTATCAGCATGTACTACTGAATTTAGCATCGTCATTAGGAATATTATTATTGTTGTTGTTTATTGTTTTTAAGTGCAAAACAGTTTTAAAAGGGTCAGTTTTAATAAGATGACCAAGATTTTTAATCCCAAGTAGCAAAATAATTGTCTGCTTTTTTTTCAGGCCGCTTGTAATGTAACAGTTCTTCAATTTGAAGCCTCTCCTGGTCTTACGTGTTACACATTTCCTTCGGTCTTTGTTTAACATGCAGGACGCCAGTTGCCAGCGAGGGGGGAATCGCTGGCGTTGTAGCACCACCAGCTGGCGAGTGGCGGTACTGCCGCTGGCCGCTGACCTTTCGCGAGACGGATAAGGTTATACGCAGATTATCGAACTTATTTACTTTGCAAAACAACCAATATGTTTAAACCGGCATCTTTGCTGTAAGTCAACGGGAAAAACAATGGCGGGTATTTTTAACCTTAGGAAAAAAAACCCTCCAGATGCGGTCGCCGCGGTATAAATCATGATGCAACTTTAATAACGCGGGGCCAAGATCGCTGGAAAATCACAGCAGTAGCTCGGGGCTAAAGAGCTAAAATGAGGAGCTTCTGCCGCGTCTCGCCCAGAGATGGGGGGCCATCGGCCATGCGCGCCCGTAAGCGGCCCGATTGATCGCCGCGGTGGGCTGATGGCCGCGCCGCCTTCTGATGGATTCGACCGCACGCGAGAAGGAAAAAAAAAAAAGAAGAAAAATTATAAAATAAAAAAATAATAAATTCCAGACCGCTGCACAGTGGAGCTCAAACCATGTCAGCTAAAAAACCAAAGAGCCACCAAAAAAAAAAACGGGGGGGTGGGGGGGTGACAGCTGCGGGGAGAAACTCTGCAGGCAGTCAATGGCTTGTGTGATTTATCGGTCCATCTGCCCCGCCGCGGCGAGGACAAGTTTCCCCCCGTTCGGATGGAAGGGGATGCGGGGCGCATCTCCGCGCGACCGAGGCAAAGTTCGCACGACGCGCGATTTCAACGAGCCCCGTATTTATGACGGGCCGCCGCCGCGGGCAATTACAGCGCGGCCCTTACTGATAATACCCTTTACAAAGAATTACAACATTTATTATAGGGTTTAAAAAAAACGGTACATTTTCAACAGAGTGAGTGTGATGTTTTATTCCTTTATTTTTTTGTTGTTGAAAATGACATTGTCACATTTAAAAAGGCAACTTTACAGGTAATTTCCCAAGGAAATCCGTGCCTGTTTTAGTCGTGCGAGGGGATGATTCCCAATGCCCCTCTCTCCTGCCACCCCCGCGCCCCGACGGCCCTGACCTTGTGGGGCTAGGCGCTTCCTGTCGGGGGCTTCCAGCGGGCCCCTGGTCTCAGCCTCCTGTGTCAGGATGTTGCTTTTACCTCTCTAGTGCTTCCTGAATTCAGGAAAAATCCCTTTTTCTGGGCTTTTTTTTTTCCCGGTGAAGGGTCCTGCTGTCTCCACACATTAAGGCAAACAGCTCTTTGAAAAAATAACCCCCGACATATTGTTTTCAGTGTGTTCTACTTATGTGTTTACATGTTTTAATATATATTTTTTTCCAGTCAGGAAAAATACCCTCCCCCAGCTTTTCTATTGTTATTTTGGTGCCTCTCCTCCAGCATGGGACCGGAGCGGCCTGCTCGGTGTTGGGTGCAGCCGCCCTGGGGACTCACCGCTCAGCTTAGGACTCCAGCCGCACACACTCTGCACGATGCCGCGATAACAGCATTACGTTTCTGCGTCTTTTGTCATTTAACGCTTAACAAGCTCGCCGCCCTCCTCCCAAAAATACGCCGTACTGTCTGTTATGCCGGGCTGACCCCTCCCACCTGAAAAGGTGCAGTTCTGAGCTGAAAATCACTTGACTTAATGATAATGGTGAGATGTATGTTTGTGGGGAGTGGTGGTGGTGGGGGGGGGGTGTTTCTCACCCACGCTTTCGGTATTAACCCCAGGGGCATGATGCTCTGCATCAGCTCGCCTAACGGAGTCACGCAAACACATTGATTAACACTTGGCACGGGGTTCATCTCCGAACGATAAACTAATGAGGGTTGATAAGCGGGCATGTGCTTTCGCGTGGCGGTGATATTGAAGCTGGCAGGCTTATTTTAATAAGCTTTGGGGGTGGGGGGAGGTGGTGGGTCTCAGCCGGGCTCGCCCCATGCTGATCGGCCGCTGTGCCGGACCCCGTGAGACCGAGGGCACGAGCAAGGCCTGCACCAATGAGCGTACATACTCGCACTTGCACGCACGCACAGCCGGAAACAGCAGCACACAAGTTGTAAAGTGTCTAGGGCTGTGACGCTTCGGCTCAAAGAGGCGCGGGGTCAGCGGACCGCTGGTGAACACTTGATAGTTTGCCAACTGTAAATTATACTAACAAATATCAATTTAAAGAATCCCAGTGGCGTTAGGGTCCAAAACTGCAGTCTAATGTCATCACGAAATATTTTTGAGGCAAAGCTCCATTTAGATGTTAGTTTTGTTTTGCGTTTAATTATTTCACACGCATTACAGTAGTTTGTCACATACAGTTTAGCCAAAAAATTGGATATTTTGAAAAAAAAGCTACTATCAGAGGCTAGAAATGGCAAAAAAACAAAGAATGGAAAGATAGTAATTAGGTGCAATTGTGAGCCACTGCGTGGAAAATCACACTCAGTCTAAAGTGGCCGCATTGCTATGACCGCGGGCTGGAGGACTGTTGACAAATGAATACTTTAAGAAAATAAACTGCGACCGTGTTTAACAGAGAGCGAGCTCTGTCCCCGTGAATTTGTCTTGCGGTCCCTCCAGAGTCTGTTTCACAAAGACGCGTAGTTCTAATGAAAGTCATTCCCGAATGTTGACGCGGAGAAAGCCTTTGGCCTGTCGAGCTCCCAAATGGAGGCAGGCAATTCCAGCACTGGAGTCCAATGGTACGTCGGCTTCGTGGTCACATGGAAGACGGGGAGGTGGCAACGTGGAAAATGAAAGCCAGTGGTCCTCGGCACCAGTCCTCGTTTTCTGTACTGACGGACATTGTGCTCCGTTTTAAAATCCTGCCCAGCACACTCCTGACTCTTTGGGGACAGAGCTGGGTACATATGTCAGATTCCCGTCAGGGAGTGCTGTGTCTGAATCCAGCACGGCGAAAGATGCTAATGCTCTCTGTTCTGTAGGTATGACCCCAGCACAGCCTGACGGAACAGGTCGAAAGAAGCTCATTAGTTCTGTTCTTTTACAAGATTAGATTAGACAGAGACGGAGATCAATTGATCGACTGAGTGATTAATCAACTGAGTGATTAATCGATTGAGTGAGCGATTAATCGATCGAGTGAGTGATTGATCGATTGGTTTATCTATTTGTTTGTTAGTTTGTTTATTGATTGAACGATCTGAGGGTGATTTTCTCTGTTGCCTCTTTTCTGCAGGCAGACAAGCAGTATGGTGCAAGCCCCCCCAACCCAAACCAAAACAGGAGCCCACATTGCGCCCGCACAGGGCCGGACTGAGGCGGCATGAGCGGGTTTAGGGACGGTCAATTAAACATCCGCGACCCCCTAAAATTTCATTCCCGCGCCCTTCTGTTTATCGTGGGTCTTATTCTGGAGTCGAGGGATATGATGGCTTCTCTGGGCCGGTAAGGAATGACTTGGGCACCCATGCATGATGTGCTTAAATTTCAACTTAGGAAAGTGATTCCAAACCCTGGGCTGCCTCCACTTAAC
The DNA here is from genome assembly GCA_026780765.1 of Petrocephalus schoutedeni. Classification (NCBI taxonomy): domain Eukaryota; kingdom Metazoa; phylum Chordata; class Actinopteri; order Osteoglossiformes; family Mormyridae; genus Petrocephalus; species Petrocephalus schoutedeni. The sequence continues at coordinate 5,232,348 of JAODKL010000041.1, forward strand.
TGGTATTATTTAGTCTTATTTAATTTTTCTTTTTTATTTTTATTAAGCAGGTTTTTAATCATTCATAATGTTAAGACCCAGTGGTACAGACCTTGGGAAGAATAATATAATTCGAGGCATATGCCAGCCAGTGCATAACGCTCACTGTTTGAGGTTTATAAAATTCTCCAAAACGGAGGGGTGAGAAATGATTCTCTGAAACCTCACTAAAAAAAAACGACCCACCCCCACCCCGCTGCCAAAAAGCCGGAGCCGAAGATGTACGCAAAAATAGTCGCTCTGTCATTTCACATTCATTAAGTGTGAAACTCAGAAATTAATAATGTAAAAATATGCTTTTTAATTAGTCTTACATTCTGCCCAATGTACTTGAATGGGATCAGCTGTTCCCCGATGACTTTTCCTTAATAAAGTATTAGGCCGTGATGCATGGTGCTTGACAGGTGTGATAAACTGGAGGCCACTTTTCCAGCCATAAATGTTACCAAAGTAGTGCCCCTCCATTTAAATGTAATTAACATCCAAGCGTGATATTACATGAAGCCACGAGATTTTGATTTCTGTTTGCCTCCATTTCTTTTTATTGAGTTGTTCCATGACTTCACTTCGATTTGCATAACCAAATTGTGCTACATGAGAAACTCATTTAATATACCTTCGAATCTAAGGAAAATTTTAGGGGCCAGTTGCAATGTGCTGGTCGGCTAGTTGTGATGGTATTAACCTCAGACTAATGTTGTTTAGCCTAAACATGCCCTCTTTCTGGCAGCATAAACCATCCTTATAATGATTTATTATATTACATTTTTTTTTTACAGTATTTTTTTTCTTGATTAATTTTTCTTATTTTAGCTGAACACTACACATATAATATAGCAGCAAATTCAAGTCTCAAAATAAAGATCTTGTTGCTAAATAACTGTTTGCTAAACAAACATTTAAAAACGTGGTTTTCCATTTTTTTGTTTTACTTGCTTCCAATTGATTTTTTTCTTAGTGCAAAACTGAACACAAGGAGATGCTTCTCATCAGTTACAGTCTGTGTTTATGCAAATAAGGCACGAGTGCGCACACACGCTCAGGGGTAACTTGGAGTTCCCCGTGGTGATGTTCTGCACGTTCGCTGTCCTAAAGGAGTCCAGGGGACCATAAGTGGAAAAAAAACACTGGATGCTTGAAGGCAGAGTACCTAGAAGCAGGGGTTTATGCCTGAACACTCCCGGCTGAGCCTAGACTGTGGGGTGGTTTGAATCTAGATCAGGACCAATTCAGGACCCACGTGCCAGCTCTTAAATTCCGATTCTCACTATCTAGGAACGCGCAGTACATGGGCAAGTAAAAAAAAAGCAGAACGTAGCCTTGTTAAAAATCCCTGGAACACCACAAAGAGCAAAGGCTCCCATCACAGGGTACATCCTAATTCGGCATAATCATACCCCCCTTCGCATTCTCAGGCTTCGTATGAAATATCAGAGTTGGACGGTAAACGGGGGCAGGGGTGAGGATATTTACTCCACTTTTTCCATCCTCTGCCCCCAAAACACACTGATTCACACCTCACAAAGAACAGATTCGAGCTGACAGTAATCATAATGAGAGGTGTGTTATATAGCTTAAATGCTCAGGTAAATCACGGGCTTGCCCCAACGCGATGACAGATCCTGTCACTTTCGTTTAGGGGCCAAATTACGGGGGAGAGAGACCCTCTCGTCTGTTCTTGCGAGGCCGGCTGCCAAATTGGCTCCGGATTCTGAGACACTGACACCCTTTTTTTTAATTTAATTTAGTGCTAATGAATTCGGGGGTTGTGATTGCCGTTGTTCAGATGAGCAGCCCAGGTACTCGGAGCATCATGAAAGCGAATCATTAGAGGATCCGGTGTTAACCACTATCGCCCTCTCCCACCGCGGCCCGGGCTGGTGCCTATCCAGACGTGACTCGTAACTCAGCCCCGTTTGTCCAACTGCTGGGAGAGAAGGGAAAAGCTGGGAAATGCGGTAAGGCCCAGAAGCCCCGGTCATTAACCTGGGCAGCCCGTCTCCTTGGGCACCATAAGCTCCAGAGGCGGCAAAAGCACACAGAGGATGAAGAGGCACTGACGGTGAGTCAGCTTCTTCCGTACAGTGCCAGCTCAAACATGGCCGCCTGTCAACACCCCGGCACCAGGACCAGTTACTAAAATTTATGTGACCACTCAATGAATAAATAAATACATCAAACTTACATATTTCTCAATCCTTTTCCAGCTCAAAGACTGGGGTGATATTGTAATACTGTTCAGGCATTATATAAATAAATTGGTGTGAACATAAATAATGTTATAATGTTAATATAATGAAATAATGTTGTTATATTAACATGTTTGACTTCAACAAAAATCTGTATTTTTCTATTAATTAAGAACAGACATATAATATTTCACATTTTAGTAATCTTTATGCAATAATATTAACGTGAGACAGAGCGTCAGTAGCTGCCACGTCAGCCCTGTTGATCTGACCAGAACGCGGTAGTCAGGAGTCGTCTGCGTTGCCCAGGTCGTGGAGGCAGTAGTTTTATTTAAATGATCCCCCTGTTTCTCTGCCCCATCTACGCATCTTTGACAACACGCCTTTGTCACTCCGAAACAAGACACAAAGTCACAAAGGCGAGCGGGAAAAAGAAAAACGAAAGAATCCGTGCTGGTGAGCGGCACTGCCGGTGACTGAAAGGCCCTGCGTACATCGAACGTGACATTTTAATGTAGCCGGGGTCCGCCCCGCCAACAACCCCCCCAGGCTGTCACAACTCTCCGACAGCTTCCGAAGGCCGGGACAAACTGAATTTTTTTCATCTGCCAGGCCTCCCTCTCGGACACGGGAACCAACAAAGATTTGCGGCGGGACTGCTGTACATTCGCGCACACACCCCAGCCGCCGCATTCACTCCTTTTCTCCTTCGTGCGCCTGCCTTATCTCTGGTGACGGCCACAACCGGCTTTTCTTTACACCCTTCTCCCTGCCGGTTGTGCCGGAGTGTCACCAAAGAACCGCCTTGACTGGCAGCAAACTGTGATGTTTCTAATTATCAAACGCTTTACGACATCGCTGCCGTGCAGTAAAAAAAAATGTTTTTTTCCCTCTCGCTCGCTCGTTGAAAATGAAAACTGCACAATTTTCCACTGCAACTTGGTCATAAAAGGGATTTGATGAGGAAAACAAAAAAAAAAAATCATTAAATATGACTTCTTGAAAAACAACAGCCCATGCATTCTCTCCCCGGGAGAGTAGCCGCGGTTTGATTGGCAAGCGTCGCCGGTAATAGCGTTGCCGCGGTGACGTGCGTCAAGCTGTTCCGACAATGGGCGGCAGGTGAGAGGTTAATTAGGGGCCACTGTGGTTTAATCTGGGAGCACTTTAAGCTGGAGTGCGATGCTTTTCTGCAGTTTGTGATGTGTGCTCGGGCGGGCGCATGGGATTGGCCCGAGACCGCCTGCATTCGTCCCACACGAGACGCGCACAGCTGTCAGATAAAAATCAATTGAATTTTAAAGGGCTTTAAAGTAAATATTTAATTCTTGCCTTGGGAACCAATTAAGTGAAGCATGTGAACTTTGAGGGACTGGTTGAACTGGAGTTGTACTGGTACCAGCTGGTGTTCCACCGGGATCAAATGGAGGGATGGGGGGGGGGGGTGCTCACAAAATAGATGCAGATCTTGTGTGTGAACGCACCATTTCAATTACCTATTGATGTTTTTTAAAAATGCAGCAAAATAAGCCTGTGGGGGTCGGAGCTGGTGGCTGGCATATAGGTGCGTGGCGTAGCTAGCTGTCCCTGCGTCTTTTAGCGTCGCCTCTTTCCGTCGTCGCAGATGCTGTCGGCTTCCGTTGGAGAACCTCATGGATGACTCTGACCCGTCACTTGCTCGGAAGTTCCGGTGACCTCATCCAAACCGGGCCGTGCCGATTCCCCTTACGTTGCACTCGAAGCTAGCTATTTAAAATATACCACTCTCAAAAATATTGTCTGCCTGCTACGCACTGCTCGTTTTTTACTGCCATATTAGGAACACTCAATGAACAGTTTAGCAAAGTAACTTAAATCTGTTTTACCTACTTTTTACAGTGTTTCCATGCAATATTTTATAAGCCTTGACATTATTGAGTGAATATATTAGATAAAACACCTATAGAAATCAGCCTCCACCTGACGGGAGGTTTTAATGATTAAAATAAACATCTAGTGAAGGGAAACCTGTTAACAATGAATATTATATGGAATTAGGAAATGGGCTCGATGTCTTAATGAAAATTAATGAAATTACTTATTCCTTCCCCTTTAAACTGTTTTAGTTTCTGTGCCTGTGCCTTAATTACTTCCAATGGAGGCTATAAGGTAAGTCTGTAAAAAGTATTTGATTTTATTCCCGTTATTCTGTGCTCCAGCCCGTCCTGTAACTGCCTCTCCCTCCTTTTGTCCATGGCTCTCGATTCGACAAGGATCACTTGTGATCGCCAAGAACTAACAGGAAGGCACTTGCCAAATAGACCCCACCACAGCGCGGACAGCGTGCAGGCGGGCCTCGGAGAAGGAATTTCCTCAGTCTATAAATAGAGTGCATCTGTTTATGTATCAGCCCGCACATGCCGGGCCAGATGTATGTTTCCGTGCCAACGTGTGTGTTTTGGTGTGTGGGTGTCACGCTCACAGTGAGAGTGTGATTAATGGTGGCTCTGGCAGAGCCCACCCCCCAACACACACACACACATGCAGATTCACACACCCCCGGCCATGCTCTCCGTGACAGACCATGGGGACGGGGACAGGGGCTGGGGGGTGAACCGGGCCCAGCCTCATCTGGCCCCTCTACATCCCGATCCTCCCCTACACATCCCCTTAGCCTCACGCCACCCATGCCCCCCCCCCCCCCCCCCCCCCCCCCCCCCCCCCCCCCC
>JAODKL010000041.1:5238289-5249034 GCA_026780765.1 Petrocephalus schoutedeni
AGGGTTGGAGGGTTTTTTTTTTTTTTTTCCCCTTTTTTTTTTTTTTTTTTACCCCCCCCCCCCCCCCCCCCCCCCCCGGAATCTTTAGAGGACAGAAAGAAGAGGAGAAATTCAAACAGGCCCTTAAGAACCAGGCCAAAGAGACGAGGGACAAGTTTAAGAGGGCCGTTTACCGCCGGCGAGCATCAGACGTGAAGGTGCCGCCACCGCAGGCGAGTTTAATAATCACTAGGCCATCCGGAGGGTTCTGCAGCTCTGAATATTTATTTTCACCATGTGACTGATGGATGAAACTCGTAATTAGCACCAAAGGGACAGCTGCTGAAACGTCGCATAATATCTCAAGTGATGACTTTAGTAAATTTAAGAGTTTTTAAGGCTTCTGAACGTTTGACAATAAAAACATCTAGTAATGAAATGAAGCCCTTTGGTTTTTTTAGGTTGTGAATCCCACAGTCATTGAGGAAAAAAAATCCAGCCCACCCCCCCAAATATGTAATTTTAATTTATCCCATTTGATGGGGAAAAAAATGCGATATCACTGTACAAAAATTTGAATGTATTTAAATGCAGTGTTGATTGCAAATACTCCAATTCAGCCTATAGGTCAATAAAGTGTCAGCCATCTGTTTGACAAGAGCATTGTATGTTAAATACCTGTGAACAACAGCAGGTGGTGCTGTGAAATTCAACAGATTGAATATTCTGCTGAATTCATTATTTAGCCTTTGCCAGAACCTATACACATCATTCACAGTAGATATAGTTCAGGCTGTTATATAACAAAAACACATAAACACTCAAATGTCATATAATGTGCAGTGCACTAAATTTTCAATCTCTTTTACGGTTTACTAATTCTTTAGGTTGTTGCAAAACAATCAGTTGCAAATGAATGATTTTCAAAATGCTGTAGTGTAGGCCAGAGTCTCCATACTAATGATGTTTTGTTGATTTGGTCTCTTTTCATTTCTTAATTTCCTGCTTTTTTTTTGGTTCCTACCAGGCAGAGCCTCCAGTCCTGTCTGTGAGAAGACGTTTTGTGCCAGGTCAGGGAGTCGGTTCCCTCCATCACCTGAAAAAGCCACAGTTCTCTAGGATATTGGCTGGATCAAGTGTGTTCGTCGTCGTAAAGGAAACATGTAGACAATAGGGGTAAATTCAAAAGAATACCCCATTATCGCAAGGCAGCGCTAGCTGGTGGGCACAAACTGACAGCAAGCTATGTACAACCAGAAGATATCATATCTTCTTGTTAATCACAATTTAATCCGATAACGTGTACTGTCACGCGATTATTTTGCTATGGCAATTTTCATCAGTTTTTGCGATGCACCCACCCCCCACTTAGCATCATCATTCTAAAATCTGATGTTCGGAAATTAAGCGCAATTATTTCTAACAGGGGCAGTCTACAGAAAACAGGCTACGCAAATTATTTTACTGACAGTTACAGATATTAATTACTGAAGCAAGAAGCAAATTAAAACTAATTCTCGCTTTAATTCAAAAAGAACTCTTTCCGGATGGAGACCCCCTTCTCGAAAACATCTCGCAATATTAGTTGATTGCTGGATAGTGGTTTATAATAAATTCATTACATCAAGAGCTGTACAACGGAGATGAGGACAGCTAATGAATATTCCAGCACGGTGGTTTTTCCCTGGCAGTTATAGCGATTGACGCTTTCCCTCCAATGTAGAATTAATTATCGCGTTTCCGCGGCGTTTAATTCCAAACGTTTATTGACACGATCTTTGCAAACTGTGAAACACAACAGATTTCTCATCCGCCATTTCGTTGGGCGGAGCCTGCTGGACGGGGAGGCACTCATTAGCACCGTCCCACACTCCATTTGTGAGGCCAAAGCGGTCCCGTGTTACGCCGAAGCCTAATCGCAGCAGATGTTTCCTCCCACCGGCGCCGATGTGTTACGTCGCGCCTGGTGGAGCCATTTCCACCACCCTCTTTATGTCACCTTATTTTATATTTTTATCAGGTCATTTGAACTCAAGTTGAAGTGAAGCAGGAAATATCTCCCAACAAATTTTTCGACTGTGACTGAGAGAGGCTTTGCTTTAGGCATGGTCATTTTTTTTCCAAACGGTAGCATCCAGGCGCTAAAATATTTGTTGGCTACTAGCGACTTTTTTAATACTTTACACGTGTACTGTGGCTCTTCTCCGGAAACCTCATCTAGCCAGTTCCTTGAGCCCCCTCGGTCCTCGGGATAAGGACAAAAGCACGGCACTTTCCAGAAGGACGCCAACGCCTCGCGATGCCGACGCAGAATCTGCGGAATTGTTGGTTTTGTGTTAGCAGGCTCTGGGCCTGACAGGCTGCCACCTGCGTAGGGGGTCTGAATCGCAACGACATCAGCCCATATGGCCTGAGTTAGGTCCTATTGAAGCTGTGGCCTAATTATGAGGCCGATCAACAACGTTAGCGATGATGACCGGGCCATTTCGCCTGGGCCTGGTCCAACCCCCACCGTGAGACACACCTGTTCCCCTTTTTAAACCCCCTCCTCCCTCCTCTCCTCCCCGCCACCCCTCGCTAGTTTAGCTCTTGGCTACAGCCGTGTAATGACCCATCCAGGGGGTGATTTTGTCCTCTCTCCGCTTAGCCCACTGGAAAGATCCTGTAGGGGAGGACACACTTTGGTACCATGGATTCGGCTCACCGCGGCGAAATGAGCGGCCAGCTGTGGATGATGTCATCTTTGACACAGAAGTAGTGCCGCCTCAAAGGTTCATTAGACCTATTCATCCCGAAATACGTCGGTGATAAGAAACGGCGAACTAAACAGAACGCGTGAAGGTCAGCCACAGACGTCTCCCGCCTTGCCGAGCATCGTTGGGCGGCGTGCTCATGAACTACGCAGGCCGTCGTCTTCTGCAGACTTCAAAATAACCTTCATTTGTCTTGCCAGACGAATACTCCCAGAAACGATTAGCATCCTCAGAACGGTGCTTACGGGTGGGCAAGGAATAAATGGCACTGGCCAATCGAGTGCGACCATCCTGCCACCGCTGCAAAGCACGCAGGTCGTCCGGCGTACGCATCCTGTAATCCATACGCAATAAGGTGCAGTTTCTATCTTCGCTGTTTCCCTCACAGTCGCTCTTTGTTGTTTCGAAACTGGTGGTGGCGGGGGTGTGCCGGGGTGGGATGGGGGGGGGGGCATCAGCAGTTAACGTTCTCATCAAAGGTGCCGTGCCCGTACTTCAGAGTGCGAGCAGTATGGAAATGCGGCGTGCCCGTCTGGAAAGCTGTCAGGGGGCGCACACGTCGGGTGGGACGCGGCGGGTAATTCGAGCGGGTTCCTGACTTCCGAACGCCGGGGTCCCCCCTCATTATGCGGGGTCTGCGTTTCATCTGTCAGCCCCCCCCTCCCCCAAACTGAGTTTTTTTCTGGCGTATTAGTTGCCGACATCAAAGGCGGCCGTTGTTATGTGCGTGCGCCTGTGTGTGTGTGCGTGTGTGTGCGCGCGCATATGCGTGTGCATGCCCAAGTGTGTGGCATGAAAACCGAACAGGGCTCAAGGACGGCGACGTCTAAACGTATCCGACTGGCGATGTGGGAACGCGCTTGCAGGGGAGGGGGGGGTGTTAGGTGCAGTTTGTAAGGGGGTCCCTCTCTCCTCGTAAGGCGCGGGGGCGTGTAAGTAGGCCGCATGCTGTCAGCTCCGTTCCGCGAGCTCCGACGGAAGCCGTTTTGTTGACAAATAAAGGATGACGAGAGTCGACAAAAGGAACGTTCTGGCACGGGCGTCAGCCAGAAACACACGGTGACGCGGAGATGGGGCGAGCATGGATCCTCCCCGGGAAATGCCACGCCTGTCACATCGGAGCGCCGAGAACGACACTGACGAGACAGAGAGGCAAAGGGCACCATTTAGTCGGGGAACATGAAACACTCCGGGTTTACCTAGAAGTTCCCCTTTGTAGATTGGGGCTCCACAAACAGAGAGGAATGATTCAATGTGCCATCTTCTGCCATCTTGTTCCTCGCTCCACAGTATTACTCACTGCCATCGATCCAGTCTAACTTCCCAAGAATGTTTGGATCTCACCATCTTCTGATACATTATACCTGGTTATTAAAACAAGGTGATTACCAGTAGTATGGATGTATGTAGGATAATCACCATCTAATATCCAAATGGACCACTTTCATAATATGTTCTTTTTCCCGTACTTCATAGATATAAAAAAAATAAACACAAAAAAAAAATATATATATATATATATATATATATATAAAAGTCAGTTTCAGAAATTTTAGAGCTCTCAATGCAGCCATCCAATGGCTTTTGAAGAACAAGGATATCAGGGCAAAAAGCTCAGCTCCCAGGTTGTTTTATTTTTTTTGACTAGTTGATAGTAACTTCAGCCTCCATCTCTGCTGCTATGGCTCTCGCCGGCCATGGTCTTTAACGCCTCGCTGTGATCACAACACGCGATATCGATCAGAGGCACTGAAGACACCCCCCCCCCCCCACCTCCCACGGCGAGTCCCGAGTTAAATACCAGAGAGGATACGTGACCTTTTACAGTAACTTAAATGCCTCCCTGTAAGTACATTTAGTGTGTTTGATTACTGAGAGAAAATGTCAGTACTGCTTCTCATGGCCGTCGCAAAAGGCCCGCGATATAAATTTATCAGCAGATGGTTTCGGCTCAGTCAATGTTATGTTCCTGGGCACGGCTCTTCAGATGGGCCGAGGAGAGTAAGCCAGAGAAGGGTGACAGGCCGTTCGTCTGGGGCTTATTCCAGGAACAGAGACCTTGGCTAAAAGTCTTACCCAAGATTCGGTGGGTGGGGTTATGTGCAACCAAAAGGCTGAAGTCCTACAAAACTCCCCTATCTTACAGCACCGAAGGACAGCAGCTAAAAGGTGATGGGAAAAAAATTACCTTAAATAACTTGATTTATCCAGAAGGAATGCTTTTCGAGAATGCTAAACTTTTTCTTCATGATGGGCAGAACTCTGAATTATAACTTTGGTTTACCTAGATTCAAGAAGACCTGTATACTGAGACAAAGGAAAAAAGTGATCCTTCGGCTGTTTTTTTAATTAGTATGCTCCAAGGCGTACCTCATGTCTCAGTTCACGGGCCATATGGGATTTGGCATAAATCTGTCCAAGCAGTGATTGACGGGCATACGGCGAAGGGGCATGATGACACCCACTTACCGCTTGGTCTTTTATGCCACTGAAGTAGCCGCATTTTAATCCCTCGAAAATTAATCTTATAATTTCAGATCTCGCTAAAAGTCGGCCCAGGTGTATGTGTGTGTTTGTTTTTACTCTTTTGTTTTGTATTTGTTCATTTCTAATCTCCGCTCACTGCCGACAGCCCGTGTGGTAAAACCAGCGCAAACGGCCCCCACGGCACGCATAGCGGGATGTCACGAGGCTAAACGCTGATCCCAGCCCCCCCCCAACAGCACACGCTTTGGCCCATCCCACCTCCCTCCCTCGCCATCACACACACACACACCCCCCCCCCGCCTGTGTCCTCAGCTGCGATCCATCTGCATGAGGATTTGCGGCTCACTACATCTGCAGCATCATCAGCAAGGTGAGGCAATGGGGGCTCTTTTGGGGGGTGGTGGTGGAGGAGAGCAAATTAAAGCTCACCGCAGGAACCGCGCGCCCCTGGCACCGTCCTTACACCACAGCTGCCGATACAACACGGCCATCCGACATCCTGACACATGCAACGGGCGGGGTGCCCCGCGCGGTCCAATGCCAGCGCTCCAGCACCAGGGGCGCCAAGTCCCAGAACCCCTTGCCGCCCCCCCCACCCCTCCCGGAACAGGTGTACGACATCCTGTTGCTAGTCCTGGGGGGGTCCGAGGGCACAGAGACTGGCACCTGAGGAGAGCACAGCCGAAAATAACAAAAGGAAGTTAGGATTCAGGATGACAAGCTCATCGATAATATTTCAGATGGCGCAGGCCCGCCATTCTGATTGCAAATGGCCCCTAATATCCCTTGTAGACCACCATCAGGCACAAAATGAGCTCATTATTTATTATTTTCACTGGAGCCGAGTCTCTCTCTGGCCGTACGGCTCCGCGACTCTGCCCCAGGGTCCATCACATCGCCCCCTGGTGGGCAGCAGTGCCCCAGCATTTTGTGCCCTCCCCCCCCCCCCCCCTTCACCCCACTCCTGGGAAAGTCTTCAAGCAGTCCACATGTTCTCAAAGCGGGTTGTGGCGGGAGGGGGGGGAGGCATCCAAAATTGCCCGTGTAGAGTTTGTTCCTTTCCAGAAGCCATGGTATTGATGTGTAAAGATGCTTTGTAGGCAGAAGCGGGCGTTCCAGTAGGACGTTATAGCAAAAAAGGTCCACGAAACATGCAGCTTTCAGTGGGGTCTCAAGAGCAAGGTCACCACGGTCCATTTCGTCACTTAATTTCATTTTGAGTATAACAGCAGGCGGTGAGAAGTCTTTGACAAGCTGACAGAATGAAGAAGGGAACCATTATTTTGAATAAAGTATGTGAGGTGAAACAGGATATAAATACCAATGTGCAAAAAAAAAATAAAAATCGAATCTACGGTAAGTCAAATGGGCCAAAAGATGCGGTGAAGGAAATAAAACACTCGTGATATTACGGAGGAGAGAGGAACTCTGCGCGAGAAGAACTGGCAAAGTTGGATGAGTGGAAGAATGTGCGAGCAAGTTTTTCACAAAGGAGGGAGGGCAAATGATGGCTTACGTGGCAGACGGCAGTTTTTCATCATTAGCCCTTAGTCTCCTGCTGCTCAGGTTAAAACACGGCCAGAACACACGCTGGCCGTGTCAAATGAGGCAATTCAGTCGCACCTGATGCACACAGCAACCCCCCCGGGCCCCCGGGGCTCGCGCCAACGGCAGGTCACGTGACACGCCAGCACCTGTACTGTCCGTCATGCGCTAACCTTATTCTGCTAATATAAGGGATGACTCGGGGCCGGCGGTCACGGGACGGAGGATGTTATGGCCGACCATCGCCGCATTTTTAAGAAGTTGCCTTTCAAATACCTCATAAAGATTGCACCACGTTTGATCTGTCGCAAAGCTTTTAAAAATCATCCTCGCTAGTTTAATGTTTTTACATGGTCCATAGCGTACGTTAAATAAAAATAAATAAAAAATGTGCATTTAAGCTAGCTAATTGCATCAACATGATTTATTTATACTGCACTATTATAACAGAAGAATGATGTATTTATACTATTTTACTAGGATGATAATTATTGGTATCATTATTATTATCGCTATGTTTAAGCTAGCCATTGTTTTATAGTCCTGCCAGCAAATGAATAATAACCCAAAGCGCTCTCACGGACAGTAGCACTCTGCAGCATGCGCCTGGGATTCTAGGGCCACCTTCTTGTTTTGTTTTTTGCACAAATCAGTATTTGGAGAATGAATAAGCTGAAGTGCTGCCCATGAATGTAACCCCCCCCAAATGAAAAAAAAAAGAACCCCATACCCCATGTTGTTTACTGCGGGAAAGGTAAGTGGGGCAAATCCGAGGCCGTGCCAGGGACCGGCTTCAGAAGCACAGGCTGCACGCCGCAAGCCGGCCATAAGCGCCGGCAGATTTGTTAGACTGCTCCTCCACGTGGCACTAAAGCGCCTGGCACACGCCCTGCCAGCACGGGCCACCGAGACGGCCCCGCACGCTGCTCGGGCCCGAGTGCACCGCGCTCGAAATAATGGCTTTAATCAGCAGAAGTTAATTACCTTCAAATACACATTCGTGGCAGGGCATTTTGGCAGCGGCCCCTGGGCTGAGGTGGGGGTGGGGGGCTTGGGGGAGGGGCGGCGTCACGGAAAGGTCAGAGGTGAGCTGGTGTCCGTCCCACATTGTGGCGCAGCCCCCGTCTCCCCAGACAGGACTCCGCCTTCGGTGGACTGGCCGTCCAGGAAAACACACTCAGAATTTCCGTAACGAAGGCCTGAAGCATTTCCTGCTTTTCTGCGGACTGGGGACGGGGGGGGGGGTGTACAGGAGAAGAGGCTGACGGGAAACAAAAGACAGGTTGCGGTAAATTATCACCTTCATATTAAGACTGTAAACAAGCAAATTGCCAGGGAACAGGTGCTGCGGAGAGAGGGAGACCCTCGGCGATAGTGCCATTTTAAGAAGGCATCTGGACACACTTTACAGCACTGTAACACGGGAGCCAGAAGAAAATTAAAGATTAAAGCAGTCAAATAAAAAAGAAACATAAAAAAGATATTTCATAAGCCAATTCAGTTACACCGCAGGCTCCTGTACCGTCCTTTAAGACACGCGGGCAGAATTGTTGTCTAATAAAAAGAAAAATACGACCCCATTAAAGGCACAGAATGATCAAGCCGAAATGCTGATAATTGCGTAATGACTGTGAAGGAGCCCCGTTAACGACGAGCTAGCTAAACGAGCGTTAAACACCCGGGCATCTTCACAAGAGCGGTGAAGGTGTTTGGGAAGCCAGCCTCCATCTGATGGCCATTTGGGGGTGGGGTGACTTCTGGGGTCACAGTGAAGCCCAATGAACGGGATTTCCGAGGGACGCCTGGGGAATGCTTCTGAGCGCATTATTAATAATGCAACTTTCTTTCTTACTTTTCCTAGATAAATCACATCTTCACACTAATTAACGGAATGGAAAATTATGATCCTCTTGGACGGAAAATTTGAAAACAGAAGCTGTTCTTTTGCTCAGAACATATTGCCTTAACCAAAATGACGAACATAAACAATACAAACAATGCTTTAGCTGCTGAATATAATTATCCGAAAACATTAACGAGCTGTTGTCTGGAGAAAGAAATCCACTACAGCAAAACAATTTAGCTGCTTGTTTCCCCATCAGCCATTTTTTAAAAGAGTCCACACAGAAAAATACTGGAAATCCATAGAAACTGACCACTTCTGTTTTTTTTTTTATTGTAGGTCTCCACACACGTCTGATTAAATGTTTCTTTTGTTTTTGTCTTTTGTATTTTGCTTCCTTTTTAAAGACAGCTGGTAGCTGAAGCATTCATGCGCTAACCCCTGAGAACGGTGGGAAAGTTTAGAATTAGATGCATTAGAAGGCCGTATGGTCCAGTGGGACCCCGTACACCTTCACGTAAATATCACCGTGCAGGACTGTTGTTCTGACGCGTTGGAACATGCCCGTTGACGTGGAGACAATCTGCCATATGTGGATGCTGTGAGCTACAGGAAAAATGATAATGGAAAAAAAAAAAAACGTCTCTTAATGATGTGACCCGAGAGTTTGCAGAACACTAAGCTCTCATCTCTGCTAAGGTTTGCATTATATCTAATAGTATCCTCTGGGTACACCCAGCATCCCCTGGTAGAGGGATAGTATTAATAATATATTTAATATTACTAATGTAAACAAATGGCTCCATGGGTAGTTTAATGGTTAAAGAACATCTGCTAAACTTCAGGAGGCTCCTGCTGTAGTGTCAGCGTGCCTGTCCCGGATCTCGCCAGAGGAACGTGGAGGGTATGGATGTGCATCAGTGAGGAAACACAGGCAGGCTTTGGGGTGCTGTTAACACGGCCGTAGGTTAAGGCGGCCCCCAGGACCCGTCCGAGATGGATGGGCGCGGGGTACGGTCCCAGCTGGGGGACGGCAGCCCTCGCCTGGCTCTGCTACGTTTTTCCGTGTCGGCCAGGTGCAGGTGAGAGTCCATTTCCATGGGAGGGTCTCATGGGGATTGGGGGAGGGGGGAAGGTACGGGGATGACCAGATGCCCCCATGCTTCACGTTCCAACTGGGTGGTCACGCGAGGGGGGTCCCCAAGGCGACCAGGTGCACTGCTGTCTCACTATGGGCTTGACACATGAAGGGGTGGAGGCAGATTCTCCCAGAAACTCCTGAGGAAGGCTTGGCTGTCTCTGTAAATATGGCAGATTTAGTATAGTGCAAGAAAAGCTCCAGTATCTTAATAAAATTCTGAAATGCTCAATGTAGGCCATACGACAACAGCAACGCTGTCCAAACACCCCCCCCCACTTATTACCATAGAAACATATTTTAATTTTTGCCTGTTTTTCAGAATTTTTTTCTCTACTTAATAAAAAGGTTGTGTGCTCTTTCACATTCAGAACTCTTGACATTTCTCTCAGCAACTGACAGCCACATTCTTTCCATCAGATCAGATCAACCGTTTAAAACCCTCCAGAGCCATGAATACAGGAACGCCGGCAGACGCGAGTGCATGTGTGTGTGTGTGTGTGTGTGTGTGTGTGTGTGTACGGCATGCAGCGAGCCCTCAGCCTGTGATTACGTGTGGCACCGAGCGGCAAGCTCTGGGCCTGTGATTCCATGTGACGCCAGGACGCTGACAGTGCTGCCCTCTCTGCACTGAAGCAGCCCCCCCTATCAAAGACTCCCCTGTTTCCACCCTAGATCACTAACTCCCTCTTGGCCAGAAGGGGGAAGTCAATACAGGGGCCGGGGGGGCACCGGCCGCCCTGGGCTTCCTCTGGGCGCCCTTTCCGCCCCCCCCCCCCCCCAACTCCAGCCTAATCAGGGGCTGGATTTGCCAGCTAGCCGCACCCCCACTCCCCTTTATCTCTGGGGTCAGGCCCAGGGGTGAGAACCAGCTGGTCTCAGGGGAGTGGGGGTGTGTGTGGGGGGGGTGGATTCACACACAGCCGCCCGTGGGCACAGACCCAAGGGCTCCTGCCTCGTCACCACCCCCCCCAACCCACCCACCCACCCACCCAAGCCT
>JAODKL010000041.1:5250582-5261561 GCA_026780765.1 Petrocephalus schoutedeni
GATGCAAGTGGAATTAATCCCTGCTGAGTGTTAAATGTCCTTCTGGGGAAATTTTTCAAAGTTTATGAACCGCGTGTCACTTCCCTACTGTTGCATGCTGCATGCTCCAAAACAAAATCTTGACATATCCATCCATCCTCGTTCCATACAGGGTTGTGAAGAGCCTAGGGCCTATCCCAGGAAGCAAGGGACGCCCTGGGAGGGATACCAGCCCATCACAAGGCTCACACACACACACACCCATGAACATAGCTAAAGGTTCGAACTTTAAAGGTTCACACTGTAACAACTCCTACAATGACCATAACACCCCCTACAGGACCCCTAAGAAATTGTTTGTTTGCTCAAAACATCTGTAAAATCATGTAATGCCCCAGCGATCACACTTATTTAACTTCTGAACAAAATATCATTAAATTGTACTTCAGAAAGATTGCGACATCATCCCATCAGTCCTGACCTTGACTGATATCATGTAGCCTAAGAGTTACAGCACCCACTCTAAATAATCTGGCTCCCTGCAGCACTGCAACACTAAATCACTGGCAAGCAGGTGTGTGACAGAGAGAGTGTGACACAGCGGGAAGGCAGTTTGGGTGTCTATGCTTTGGAAACGGAAGCCAGAGACGTTCTCTGGGTTTAAAAGACAGTCCTGCCACGGAGTCCCCTGAGTGGCCCTAAGGGTATAAATATCTATATTTTTTTTGCCAGAGCTTTAACCTCACACTTAAATTTAGCCAGGTCTGACAGATGTACGGTCTGTGAGTGGATGTTCATTCTTCACTGCCCGTTTCAAGCTATTCTCCAAAAAAAAATGAATAAATAACAATCACACATCACAGAAATTGATTCTCATTTCTGTCTGGTTTCATGACTCAAGTCCGGACAGCTAGAGAAGACATTATGTCAGTCTTCTTCATTAATCCCCAGGACAAATTAACCAGTGGTCCTGGGAATATTTGCTGCACGTTAAGAGAGAAAAAAGGGCGCTCCCCGTATGCTGTGGCTGAGAAAAATGTCTCGGAAATGTCAGGGTTCCTTTAAGCATGAACGGGGGAGCAGTGCTGAATGGGAGATGTCTGGACTGCAGAAGGTTCTGTCAAGTCCGTTCAGCCTCAGTGGCCTGATCACTTCATGATGTGTGGAAAACAGAACTCTGCGGTATTCCCAGCACCTAGCAGAACTCTGACCTGTCTGGAGTGAATTAAATTACTTCCCACGGAAGGCAGAAGCCTTCCCATAATGAGAACAACGTGGTCATGTCTAAACAGGTTCAGGCAAAGTTTTCATATTAGAAAAAGAAAAAAATAAAAAAAAACTCAGGGAAACCCCGGCAACTAACTGCAGGGAAAATCCAGAAGGTGGTTTCACTTGCAATCAGAATTTATTGAAAGCAGACTGTAATTCCTGGAAGGAAGCCCAGAAATTGCATTTTAATGCTAATTTTCATACACTGCTGTAAAACAGTCATAGTTCGTTATCTGCCAATGCGAACGCCAAGTGAAGTTAATTACCAGACACTTTCGCGTAACAGCCAAGTCTGCTGAAGTCTGTCCTAACGAATCTGCAACCAGGCATGTGACAAGAGCCTCCTTCCGCTGAGGCCTGCTGTAAGCCGCACCTGAAATCGCCGTTATGGAAATCAGCCGAAGCGGGCGGCAGCAGGTCAGCGTAGGAGTTGGGGAAGGTACGTAAGACCGCAGCAGCTCCCGCGTGAGAGGCCCACCACCCTCTTTCCCCACAAGGAGCCTCAACGAATCAAGTGGTCAACGCAAGAGACCCGATTGCGAGGACTTGGCCGTAGCGTCGGGCGGCTAGCGACACAATAATCAGCTACAAGTTTCGCTCAAGGTCTTCTGCCCGAGGAAAGAGTAAGGGAGCGCTGATCTTTGCGGCTCCGTCTGCTGAGCTGAGCGCTAACAGGCACCCCGAGATAATGGATAGCAGACAGCACTATAATGTCGCTCAGAAGAAGCCGATGGCTTACACGCCTCAGCGCCACTTTTTATTCAGACAGCAGCGTGAATTCGAGAGCGGTATTCTCCCAATCGGGGGGAACTGGGATTAGATCTGAGGTAGGACATGACACAGTGCTTCCCAGGAGCACGAAGCCAGTCCCAGAACCTCTTACATATCTTACTAGATACAATGGTCCCAGTGAGCTTCGGATGCTAAACTTTAAATTATCTTACAACAAGGATTTCTGCTAAACAAACAGATTGTGCTAAACAATTCGCACCAAGCAATGAGCTTGGCACAGTCTTAGCCTCTTTGTGTGTGTATGTGTGTGTGTTTTACTTGATATCTCTAGGCCACATTAGAATGAGTAACAAAATCAGAGGGTTGGCGACACAAAGGACAGATTACTGGAGATTAAGGAGGAGCGTTTGGTCGCAACTGGAGAGCCTGACAGGCGGACGGGCTATCGAGGGCCGATAAGAGAACAGGCGAAGAACACTCAGTTTCAAAGGACGAGCCTAAAACGGGCTGCTGGCTGGAGAACTTGGCCCGAGTGCCTTCATGGCTAACGTGCCAGATCGCTGTAGCCGAAAACAGGGAGCATGCTCTGCGCGAGTAATCCGCCCGCATCCCGCTTTATTAGCGTCAAGTCTCGAGAAGGTTGCTCGCTGCTACAGAATAAGAAAAAAAAACAAAAATATCAAAGGAAACAAAGCCCGCTCTTTTCAATTTCCAACATGGCAGTTGTTTTCATCTAGACTGTTTGTTCAAGCGGACACCTCATGGCGCTTGTGGATATTGTAGATGGACAGCTTGTCCTTCTGAAGCGGACGCTTTGCCGCTTTTTTATTCTCTGGTTTTATGACATTTCGGAGCCAGCTGGCTCGAACAAAAAGAGAAGAGAAATAAGCTTCTTATTGCGAAGACCTGGTATTTACTCTCCACCAGGGCTGAGAGTTCTCATTATGTGATGTTCATGAGGCTTCCAGTGCTAATTGGTCTTCCAGTGAAAACAGAAAAGACTCTCGGAAAATATGACTGCAGGCGATATAAAGCTAATTAGGAAGTTTGCCGCTTTAAGAAGCCTGTGTCTGGCAGAGGCACAGTTTGCGGAGATAAACAGAGATGCCCACAATGGCGGTTTTCCGTGAGAAAATTATTTGAAATTCGCTGGGAAAAAAAAGAGAGAGAAAAACACATTATCATTTTGCTGTTAAATACTTTAATGGTATTTGTTAACAAAATGGATTACCAGATTTCCTTGAAGTGCTGGCGTTAGCATTTGGCAGTGTTTTACCGCTAAATTTTACAAATGTCAAACAGAAAATCCACCACTCTCAACTTTTAATCCTCTTCTGTGAAGATGCATGGCATCAACTGACATTTTCCACAACCAAACTTATTTTGAAGCTTTTTCCTGTATGTTATTTGGGATATGAGGCTTAGTATTACCTCAGTGACATTCGTTATGTGATATACCTTATTCGGAAGATCGGGTTTTTCTGTGTTTTTTATATGGTACACTTTTTTATATTCAGATGTCACGTCACAAAACAATTCAGCTGTGTTCTGTACTTGGTAATCATTCAAAAAATAAATGATAAAGAAACATCTATCTTTTGTCCAACAATTTTCTAACCATTGATATTACAAACACTAATAAAAGTGTAGGATTCATACATTTAAAAAGTCCCCACATAACCTCCCTGTAAAACAACAGAGCTTTGCTAAAACGGCTTGCTAAAAATTAGCCTTCGTAACCTGCGCTGCCAAAATACCAGCGGATGGCTTTGAAAATGAGCAGTGTCTGCTTCCCGTTCCAAAGATTACCTCCAGAGAGGCACTTGAACTTTCCAGAAAGATGCTCCAAACAGAAAAAAAAGAAAACAGCTCGTTTCCAATCAGAGCACGCGGAGCATACGTTGGCAAAGGTTAACACTGTCCAAATATCATATTTTACTGCGGCTTAATGTCGGAGCCCCTGACACTGAGCAGAAGGACCTGAGGTCTGTCCTGTTGTTTTTCACACAATATTAACCTTCAGGAAGTAAAATTGACCGAAGGAGATTTTTTATTTATTATATATTTATTTTTTTTTCTGTCTTTATGTGGCACTGTGCAGATGGGAATAACCCTTTGACGAGCTTCGGATGATGCCGAAGACGCCGGATAGCGGCGCGGAATCTGCCTCGGATGAATCCGCGCCGCCGCCGTATCGAGCGCGCACCCGCACCGCAAACGCTGTGGGCCCGGCGCTGATAAGGCTCATTGAGAATTATGCTGATGGAGCTTAATCCTGTGAAATCCTTCTCCGCACAGTCGGATCCCCGCGTGCGGGGTGAAATGTAAAGGAGCAACTGCCCCCATCACATCACTGCAAACCGATTCGGGACGGTAACACTGGGGGAGTGGGGCCCGTGTTTGTATATATATAAGGTAAAACGTAAACAGGAGAGCGAGAGACAAAGGGGCCTGCATGCAGAGGCCTCAGAGGGCTTGTACCTCATTGAGGTAAGCAGAGTGCTGCCATCTCTCTGAACCACACAAATGAATGCACAAACTGTCTAACAGCCTTCGGTTTAGATGTGTAGCTCCGGGCTCCACGGGGGTGTGATCCTGATGTTGCTGTTTATTCTTCCAGGAGCCCCCACTCTGGGACGCCGAGCTCAACAGCCGCGACAACAGTGCGTAACTGCCTGTGAAAAATGGAGGGAAAAAAAGATTCTGGGATGAGAGCATCCTCCGTCGTTATCGCTTCATGGTGCCAGCCGGTTGTAGCGGCCTAGAGGAATATCGACCGATAACCTTTTGGCCAATCGGCCAGACCCTGCACCCCAGTATTATCTGCATGTCCGATCTCATAATGACATGAATCAGAAACGACAGAAAACCCCCAACGATACAGAAATACAGAGTCACGCCTCCACAGCTGAATTTCAGCAAAACAATACTCCACCATCAACAAGAGTATGTTCAAGCAAGTAATGATCAACAACAATATTCCACCATCAATTGTGCGCAAGCATTCAAGTAATGATCACTTGGTTGAGTAAGAATGGACTTGCAGTGGGAATTGATTTAGAGTGGAAATTGATTTTAGTTTTGCCTCAAAATTTATTTCCTCACTGTGATGTGATGGACAGTGAAAATTACTCAACTGCTTTTGTGCCATTAGCATTACTCTTGTTGCCGTTTGACCTTTCTGCTGCTCCGTGATCAAACGTACCAAATGTCCCAGAGAAGATACACCCCACCTCCCGCCCCCAACCAAAGCACAAAGAGATCCGCCACTCGTTGTGTGCATCTGTGAAAAATAATCACTTCAAACAAGTCCGATAATTCGACCCTCGGCGCACGTTAGACTCCGGCATCCCTTCCGAAACAGAGATAACTCGTCCATTTTACCGAAAGCAGATGTGGCTCCGCTGTGCGACATGCACGCCAGCCTATTTCACAAAGACACAATTTGCTTTGCCTTGGAATATGCGCGCCGAGAGTCCGTGGAAGCCGCTCTCTGAGCGAGCCGGAGAGAGACATCATTATTCACCCATGGAAGGAACAGCGAAGGCAGTGTCACTGAGTAATCAGCAGCTTATCTGCGTCTGTTGTGAGGAGCACCATCCAGGGCCAGCTGGGTGTTCCCAGGTAATGTCACAAACATCTGAGGAGTCATTAGGTCTTCGGAGCCACAAAAAAAAAAAAAAAAAAACGTATTTGCCCTAACTGAATTTTTATGGTGGGGTTTCTGAGTGTGAATTGCCTTCAGATGCACCAATGAGGACTACAGAGGTTCACATTAAGGAAAACATCATGTTTATAAACCTCCCAAGCCTAATTGGGGCACGAGGGGAGTGGCTGTCCTGTGCCAAAAGACCCAAATCTCCAAAGTCAGAACGCAGTTTTGCAAGTTATTCCATTAGTGGAGAATTGCACAGGGGATGGATGAATCTTAAATGGCCCTCCAAAAAACTTCTGTCTGGATGGCTGCTTTAGTGGCAGAAACAAGCATAAAAGAGTAAAGATTCAGCACCAATAACATCTGTACAACATCTGTAATGAAGGTAACCTCCCTCAGACTCACTGCCTGCTGTCTTGAAGGAATCACTCTGTTTTCACCTGTAATATGCATAAAAATACCGGTATGCCAAGGGACACACTGGCAGTCCTCGTTCCCAAAAACCCCGGTGAGACCAGGACTGCCTGTTTAATGTGAACGGGACTGCCAGGCACACTTTAAATGTAGTGAGAGCATGCAGCCCTGGTGGGGGGGGGTTGTGATGGTTGGGCAGGCTGACCTCTCCGTGAAGCTGACAGCCTGGAGAGGTCCAGGCAGGCCCACTGTCCCGCCAGCCTGCCTTCCCACCAGCGCACCATCCCACCAGCCCACCCTGTCGCCAGGCCACCCTCTCTGCCATCCCACCAGCCCACCATCCCACCCTCTCTGCCGTCCCACCAGCCTGCCTTCCCACCAGCCCACCATCCCGCCAGCCCGCCCTCTCGCCAGGCCACCCTCTCTGCCATCCCACCAGCCCACCATCCCACCCTCTCTGCCTTCTCGCCAGGCCGCCCTCTCTGTCATCCCAACCAGCCCGCCGTCCTGCCATTCCGCCCTCTCTGCTGTCCCGCCATCCCACCAGCCCGCCGTCCCGCCATCCCGCCCTCTCTGCCGTCCCGCCATCCCGCCCTCTCTGCTGTCCCACCATCCTGCCATCTCTGCCGTCCCGCCATCCCTGCGTCTCTGCCGTCCCGCCATCCCGCCGTCTCTGCCGTCCCGCCAGCCCGCCATCTCTGCCGTCCCGCCATCCCACCGTCTCTGCCGTCCGGCCAGCCCGCCATCCCGCCATCTCTGCGATCCCGCCATCCCGCCCTCTCTGCCGTCTCGTCAGCCCACCCATCCCCCACTCAGCGCCACATTGATTGGCCGCGAGCTGTGGAGAACTAGCTGAAGGAAACAACTGCGAGGTGTGGCAAGGACCTCACCGCTCAAACAACCCATATACCGGACTCTCACCAGGTGCAGAAGGCTCCACTACCAGGAAAGCACCGCCCTTGAAAAAAATTAGCCATCCTCTAATGATGCGTCTCCGCAGCATTTCAAACCTTGAGCACTGCACATTTAAAATGGGTAAAATGCTTATGGATTAAATAAAAAATGTAATCCGACACTAAAATGCACGTACCATCACAGGTTATATTATACTGCCCCCTACTGAACTTTGGATGTTATCTTCATTCGCGTAAATATTTATTTATTTGTTTATTTCTAATTGATTCTAAATGAACTGGCTAACAGCACCGATTGTTATGGACCGCCAAACGTGCAACGTGACCAGGCCCGGCACACACGGCCCGAGTCTCCTGCTAAAACAAGAACCTGCAAACAGTCGCAGGATAAGGAAGGGATAAAGAAAATAAATAAATATAGCGATAAAGAAAATCTGCAGCTTCCTTCCATATGCAGGACGGCACTCGATTCAAAACGGGCGCGTCTGAATAACTTTCCTCTCACGCGCCTGACACTCCGCTCCCAGACTAATTTCGACGTTCGAGGGGGAAATGTAACAGCGTGTAAAATTAACCCTCTCAACCCGAGGTATTGTTCTCCGCGTCAGACGGGCGTCAGATGGTAGTGGGGGGGCGGGTTTGTGGAGGAAATGATAATGGCATGCAGCCTCAGGTGGAGGCCCCCAGCAGCCCAGGGGAATGCGGCTGGTGACAGTCACGGCTCCCGGAGAGTGGGCCGCACTGCAAGCTTCCCCTCTAATAGACAGAAATGGGCTCCTTTTCTGCTCTTTTATGAGGCGTTTTGTCTTTGCTTGGACGACCGGGTTCCCGGTGACAGGTTCCACTGGAGTCTGGGGGGCCACTCGGGTCAGCGCGAGGAAACGGCATTTCCATATCATAGAACAATTCCCCTGCAGCAGAGCACGTGTACAAACCCCCACCCCGGCAGCACCCCCATACACTCTCCAAAATAGACATGCACCGTATGGTACTTTTTGATGGAGGGATGACGATCCGCGGAAGGGGTACGGGGGGGGGTGGGGGGTGGGACGGTTGAATGGAGAATTTCTTCAGGCTTCAGATGGAGAACACGGGGCCCCGGGGGATGGCTGGGAGTTCTAGTGGCAGCCATTACTGCAGTGAGGGAAAGCGGTGCAGATCTCTACTCTGCAGCCAGCAGAATGGCAGCCTCTGGGACACGCCCGCCGACTCGCGCAAGAGTTAAAACCTTTCTCTTGTTTGCTCCCGACAAGAGGCGTCTGAGAACCTCTCATCTTCTATCATGACATTTGGGCGTCCCGGGAGACGGCTTGATGTCATACCTGGTTTGGGGTATTAGCTTGAACTCGGTGGCGCTGGGGCTAATTACTCATCTCCCCCCCCCCCCCCCTGCCAAACTCCGCCTGTTTTGTTTGCCGAGGCGAAGACACCGGCGCTGGGAGTGCGGGGGGTGCAGGGGGGCGGATTTGGGCAGGGGAGTGTTACTCGTCACTTCCAGAGCCTAGTGCACCGAGTTGGGGGGGGGGGGAGGGGGAGGGGGATATGATAACACAGGACCTGCCCCCAGGACTAGCCGTCTCTGCACCCGTGACCCCCTGAGGGGTCCCTCTGAAGTGACCTTTCACCAGGCGGATTCCGTGACAAAGGGGAAGAGAGAACCTCATGGGGGCGCAGGAAGGCGGGAAGAGGGGCGGCCGGTCACCGTCGGCAAGGCCGCGCGGCAGCTGAGCCTCCGGTCACAAAACCATCAAAGGTTACGGCGCGGAAAGAGGGGGCCGCGCTTGCTGAGTAGGCAGACAAGTGCTGCAGTCCCCGTCCTGTTCCCATTCCTCCTCTGCCGAAACAATTACGCATGGAAAGAAAGCCTCATTAGCCGGCTGTCCCACGCAGGTCCGGCAGGGGTTCGCCAGACTCGTAGGCCGCCGGTATCTACTTACTAATCAGATTTCTGTTGCACATGTGCTGAAGTGGAACGACTTCTGAGCCAGACCTCCGCTGTATGGAAACATTACGTGATCCACTCAAAACTAGAGGGGCAGATTGGTACTACGGACTGTCCTCAATTTACGGCTGGGTGTCCGTTCCGACCCACATGGATGTATGTTTACATCTACCGTAAAGTGTACCAACCTCCAACGTGAAAGAATAGGTTGCCAGTCTTCAAAAAAGTTACTATATAAAACCTATAATAATCATGTAATTCAACAAAGTATGAAAAACAATATGTTTAAGTCTTTAACCTAACCAAAATAGCGTAAGAAGCGTAAGTCGTAGTCTCTCCCGCGTTACAAGGCCACACTGCTTCATTTTCTCTCATATTGGTAAGATGCTTCATGTTTTCATCTAGTCAGGTTGGCTGGTACTTGGGAGCGTTTTTGACACCTTTCTCCTTAAACTCCCCCTCATATTCTCGCAGGGGGACCGTGCATCGCCAGAAGCCAGAAGATATTTCAACAGATATAAAAAAAAAATGATGACGATTAATTGCACGGCAGCCCGAAGGGTGTATGTCTTTTATTCAAATGTATGTGCGAATGCTCCAGTGTGGTACAGGTCGTAAGTCGGGGCTAGTCGGTATGTACGATATACATACACCACCTGAAAAGGACGAGGCGTGACACCGACAAAGGTCCGCCAAGTTAAGATAAGCAAATCAATGTGAATCGGTCCTTAGCAAATGTAGCCACGTGGTAATGAGCAGCCCACGCTCAGAAGCACGGGGCCGGCTCTCCCCATTAGCCCGTACTGGTGCTTTCTCAAACAGACGGGGCCGCTCTGGCAGGCCCCCCGCCCTCCTTCCTCCGGGTTTCAGTCAGTCTGAGGCTTGACGAAGAGCCTGGCAGGGCCGGTCCAGGCGAGCCGAGCCGGGCCGACGTCGGGGCTGAAGCCCATCAGTCAGCGGGTCAGTCATGCACTGCAGAAGTCCGCCCCAGTCCGCCGGCGCGCCGGTCCGAGGACCGCTCCCCCCCCCCCATCCGCAGCCACGCCGGTCCGAGGCTCGCTCCCCCCCGTCCATCACCGTCACATCGCCGACCTGATACCTCCTCGCCATTTTTCCGGCACCGTGCCACAGGGAGCCGCTCCTCAGCCAGCCTGGACAGAGACGACAGATCAAAATTAATGCGGGCCCCTGTTTTCTGTAATTACATTCCATTACACAATTATGAGGTGGCGATTATATGGCAATTACATTATGTCATCCAATTATCTGACATAATGTACATCAAAACCACTGGAAAAAAGACACATTTAAAAGATGGCATGAGAGTTTTTCTTTAATTAAAAGCTCTCTAATGATAAATACAAACATTAACAATTCACATGTATCATACCATCGCCATCAGGTCCACTTAATCAAATGCTGGCAGGCCAGACAGCCGGGGTGCATTTTTAAAGTCAGGAACCTCATTAGCGGGACACAGCCGTTGTAAAATCTCGCCTCTTCCCGCCGAGGGCTTCGCCGGTTTGGACGCTAACTTAGCTCGTCCCTCGGCGGCTAACTTAACTTGTTTGCACAACTTATAAAACTAACTTCAAAGTTGAACACGCGAGGTGAAAAAGAAAAAAAACAGAACTGTTAAAAGGCACCTGCTTTAAATCCCAGGCTCTAAATTAAAGAGATGTATTCCTCAATTCAAATAAATAAGCATTAAACATTAATCCTAAAGGAAGAAGGTTAAATTATATATTGGTCACTGTTGAAAATGCAATTCTAAAGCAGTAGCTTTATGCCGCTGGTCACGGTGAGCAGCAGGCTTTCCAGAGGACGGAGATTTGTGTCTGCCTCACTCTCTCTTCTCGTTTTTGCATCATCAAAGTTTTAAGCCGGGTGTTTCAATTGTCAGCCCTCCTGACAGGCAGATTGAAGCATCCCGAAAATAATTTCACCGGGCTCAACGTGCATCGTAATTAGGGCCTTCTCGCCCCACCCCCCGTGCACCTCGGGATCATCTGTGGAATATCTGATTATTATATCTAAACATTTCTCATTAAAAAACTTATTTCCAAATTACAAC
>JAODKL010000041.1:5318900-5330518 GCA_026780765.1 Petrocephalus schoutedeni
CCACCAGCCAAGTTCCGGCATCTTCCCCGAAGAGCAGAGGCTATTATAGCAACAGTGGGCTGACCAATTTTATATTACCCTTGGTTTTCACTTACTTTTGGCCATATAGTGTATCGGAATAACTGACAAAGGCAGCACAGACTAAATAACGAAATGTTGCCATATACAAGGACTTTTACTACAATAGTTTGACACAGACAAACGGGGCGACGGGGGAAAGGCCGGAGTGATGGCTACACTGCGATGTCCTGACTGGGCCACCGGGAAGCTGCGGACCGACAGCAGAGGGCAGGGCACAGCGTACAGGCAGTGCCCGTCTCACAGGCAGGAAGCCACCCGGAGCGGGGGCGTTTCTGTGAGGGAAAGACCTCTGGCAGTAGGAAGCCGGCCCGTGATCACTCACGCGTCATTTGGAACAATGTGTGCGAGTCGCGGCAGAAAACATGGCGGCCAGGAAACCAAGTGGCGGCGCGCTAATGAGCCCATGACAGCTAGCCGCCACTGGCGGAGGGGCGGCTCTCGGCGTCACTCACACGGGAGGATGTTGGGGTAGCGGTTCTTCTCCTTGTTTTCCTCTTTGTTGGCCTCCTCGTACGTGCCCTGGGCAAAGCCACTGGGCAGGGACTAGAAGAGAAGTGGTGGGTGCGTGTCAACATAGTGTGAAGGGGGGTGGAGTACGGTTTTCACACAGCACTCTATGACGCCACGGTGCACATTATACAGGCATTTCCTCTTTCTGACCTAAAGCGAGACGGAGGAACTCCTGAAATAGAGATAATGGAGTCATCGGTTACTGGTAGGTGCTGCATACAGTCAAGAATAAGCTATAGCTAGGACGGTGAAGCTAGAACTATTAGATATTGTCACAGGAAATTCAAATCAAGAATACGTGCTATGCGTGCTATGAAATATCAGACCAAAATAGTACCAAAATTGACCAGGCACATTTCTGGCATTTCAAGGGGAGTGCAGCCCTGATTACTAGGGGGGGAGGCGTGGTGCCAGGGGGCGGGGGGCAGAGAAGCATACATTGTACTCTTCGCGGAAGAGCTTGCCGTCATCGGCAGACCGGATCCTGTATTCCTCTTCCAGGGATTCCACCGGAATAGGTGGGTATGTCTTGGAAGCAGAGGAAGACCTTGGAAGCAAGACCACCGTCTGTTGCTCTGTAGGGTTGAAGCACAAGGGCGCAGATAAGAGGCTGCACCTCCATGAAAGCCAGCACGGCGACATCGCGACCCGGTGTTTACTACGAATTTCATGAGAATTTTTTAAAGGCATGATTAGGCTAAAACAAATGTGCAAGGAAGTAGTGAGAACCAGACGGTCGACAGAGAAAAGCACTTAAACATCAAAGTAACTTAGCATCAGCAATGACAAATGAAACTATTTCCAAATGGCTTCAAAACAAATAGAATAACTGCGGAATGAAGAGACATTGAGATCCTTTAAAACAGACGCATGGAGTAACAGTGTTCATGTTCGATTCGTATAGCATTTTTAAATATCATCACCCCGTGGTCTTTCTCAGAGCACTTTACAATCTGACAGGTTTATTAACCTGAATGCTTTCATTGAGGCGAAGCCGCGCCTGACGCAGACAAGAAGCAGGCAGCGAGCGGCAGCCCTGGCCAGGCCCAGCGCGGCGGGCCGAGTCGGCGCTTTAACCCAGCAAGCAGCCGGCCGGCCAAGCCCAGCGTCACTGCTC
This sequence comes from Petrocephalus schoutedeni, assembly GCA_026780765.1. Taxonomy (NCBI): domain Eukaryota; kingdom Metazoa; phylum Chordata; class Actinopteri; order Osteoglossiformes; family Mormyridae; genus Petrocephalus; species Petrocephalus schoutedeni. The sequence continues at coordinate 5,320,609 of JAODKL010000041.1, forward strand.
CTAACATCAGGCAAAGACTGCCAGGATCCACCAGTGGTGGGGCGCTTGTCCAGACAACATATGCCCGGAAATAAAGCGTCTCGGGACACAAGCGAGCGGCTCGCAGAAGCTCAGGCGCGCTAAGGGCGCAGACGCGCTCAGACTGCAGGGGAGGTCTGTACCCAAGGTGGTGTCTGGGTACAGACGGGAAGACCACATTACTGATGCCGATTCAGCGCCTAGAAGGAACTGCGCTAAACTCCCTGTCTGCTTTCCACCTAGATAGAGATAGAGAATAGAGGGAAACAGCAGCTAATTAGCGGCTTGACTGGTAACCATGTAAGTACTGTCTGATGCAGGACTTTAAATCACCAATAAAAACATACTCAGCCACAGACAGCCAGCACAGCTGCTTACCAGCCTCAGTAACACGCTCAACTCCAAACTAACTTAATTTGTTTTTGATTATTTTTGTTTTGCAGCTGTCAAAATACTGGTAATAAAAGATAAATCCTTTGGACAAATACATATTTTTTGCAGATATTTTCAAAAACAAATCTTTAATAACTTTAAAAGAATTCATTTCACGCACTGCATTGAAAACACTACTTTAAAATTTAAAATGATGATAAATTTAAGCCCTGGCATAAAACAGACCAGCAAGCCAAATGCTTCACCCTACATATCCAGTCACTAAATGTCACACACAACCACTTTAAAACTTACTATCAGTCACTCTGGTTGAGAATGAGTGGATCCTGCTCTAGGTCCCGCGAAATAAGACAGCAGGCAGGCCTGATACACACAGTGTCACTCAGGAAGGGGGAACCACAGCAGGCAGGCCTGATATACACAGGGTCACTCAGGAAGGGGGAACCACAGCAGACAGGCCTGATACACACAGGGTCACTCAGGGAGGGGGAACCACAGCAGACGGGCCTGATACACACAGGGTCACTCAGGGAGGGGGAACCACAGCAGATGGGCCTGATACAGACAGGGTCACTCAGGGAGGGGAACCCAATCAGTCAGCTGTGAGGCAGGACACCCTCCTTCCCACAAGAGAGGTTCGGAGTTTAGGGTTAACCCCAAACGGACACTCTCTCCAGTCAAAGGGATTAAGGTAAACCTTAACTGGACACCCTCCTTCCAGCCAATGAGCTTCAGTGTTAAGATTACAACCTCTGTCCTTTTCCCAGCCACCGAGCTTTAGTTTTTCTAGCTCGGACAGCAGAAGCAGTGGCAGCTGCCAGCAGCCCGCGCTGGCAGGGCTTAGCGTCCGACGCCGCATTAGCGTTAGCAGACACAGGGAGGTCAGGGCCTCCTGATTGGCTGTACCTTCTCCTTGCGTGACGGGGGCACTCGGCGCGCCGGCAGTCCCTGCGAGAGCTTTGTTGGGGTCTAGAACGCAACACAGATACGGGTGGGGGGTTGTTAACCTCATTCATTAGTTACCGGTGTTATATTTGCGGCTCTGTGCAGATCGGGGAAATGGAACAAAACGGTGACTGTTTGGAAAAAAGGGAAGTGTGAAGAATGCGGTTTCCCACACGCGGTGGCCGAAGTCTGCCCCGGGGCAGGCCGTGCACGGGGCCGGGAGCGCCAATGGCAAGTCAGGACACGATGCGAGACTGTTTACGAGTTCCTGGGGCAAGGAGGCCGGCGGCCTGGAGGTGGCGGGCTCGCGTCCGCAGAGCCGAGCCCAGCTCCTCTCCTGCCTGACGAAACCACCTGGACGACAATCGCAGCGAAACCACAACCTGTCACCGTGGAAGAAACTTGGTAAGGAAGTCTTAGTGGCCTCGACTCCCGCCGGACACAGAAGGAAGCGCGGCAACGCCGCACTTTGATTTATAATGGTAACGTCGCCGCAACATTCGGAGCCGGTTGTTGTTTTGACTGTGGCAGCCAGAAAAGACAGAAAATGCCAGAGGGGGGTGTAGCGAGACTCCCGCGGAGTCACAAGCCGACGGCATTACAGGAACAGAAATACCGCCGGACGTCCCGGGTGCAGCAGCACGGAAGGTGCCGCGGCGCGTGCGGCCGGAAAAAAACCAGGGCTCAGCCCGCCCGCGATCCCCTCCAAACGCCCGCCGGCTTCGGGGAATCGGCCCGTTTCTCGTCACTGCGCCCCATTTCTTTGACGGCGGCCGAGAGTGAAAGCGCTACGGCAGAAATGGAGCCCACAGGAAGGAAGACGCAGCAGCTGAAATCGTGGCCGTGTCTCCACAGTGTAGAGCAACGGCCGAAGGAGGCGTGCGGGGCCCGACTCCGCAGCGGGGGCAGGCTGGGGGGGGGGTTACCTTGCTCTTCCAGGATGCCATTGGGGATCTTCTTGTCCACCGTGGTGACGACTGCTTTCCGCTGGTTCCTTAACCTGGGGGGAGGGGACAGGTGGAGGAGAGAGAGAAGGGGAGCCCCCGTGAGATGGCGGCGAAGGCGAGAGCGGACCGGCGCCTGCCCGGGTGAAACCTACCGCGTGAGGCGAGAGATTCTGTTCATGAGCAGCCCGGGCCAGTCCAGACGAGCGACAACACGACCCTCCTCAGCGGCTCAGGGCGTCCGCGACACGCTCTGCTCCGACTCCCAGGCTACACTACTACTACTGCTACTACAGCACTTCTGCCACCCCCCCTGCCGGCCCCGCCCACTCCGGCACAGAGAGGGAAGTGACATCATGGGCTCGCCCTCCTGCCCCCCCCCACGTTCCCTCCCCCACGGCACGTACCTGAGGAAGTACCACGCCAGCAGGACCACAATGATGAGTAACAGGGAGGTCACCAGCAAGATGGCCAGGATGTGATGATTCTTGGGTGTGGGGGGGGCTGTAGCAGAGGGGGGGGGGCAAGGGAACTTTGTCAAAAGAGCAGGAGGAGCCAGCAAATGCAGTCAGAGTAGGACGGCCGTCACCTTGTGCACAGGGGGCATTTTTTGGCTTGTGTTTTCATGCCTGCCCCTTTAAACTCCACTGGGAGTCCTGCTTTTCCATCAGTACACTTGTAAATATCGGTTCCAGTCAAACTAACGGTTTAAAAAAAAGGCTTAGTGGGCAGACTTTCGCAAATGACAGAACGCAGTCTGGTATTTTAGGTCAGGGCAGCCCACAGCCCAGGTTTCTCACCAGACAGACAATTAGCATACTCTTCCATAACAGTAATTACAATTGTTTTGGCGGCTTAGCATGACGTGCTATGAAACCCCCTCCCCCTTGCAGAAATGGTGTTTACATCCAAAACAGACGGGCTGAGCTCTCACGCCTGCCCACGGAGCCAGACACACCAGGCGCTTACCGGTCGTCTGGGGGGTTGTGGAGCCATTCGGCGGAAACGCAGAGGTTAGGAGGAACAAAACGGGGACCATCGTGGCTGAAGGAAGACAGGGGAAAAAAACATGGGCATTGCTGACTATCCCAAACCTGAGAGAGGGCGGCGAATCACATCATCAAGGCCGTTAATAAATAAACCAACATGGATGTTCAAATATCTATATGCATGAAATAATGGACACACATGACAAAACAGTGACACAGCGTGTTCATTAGGGATAAGGACCACACTTCGCCTTGACCGGAGATCAGCCTTCTGACATACAAGCCCTGAACTATGTGTAGTGGAATATTGGACCATTCTTCGGGAAGAACAGCTTCTCTTCTGAGAGATGAAGGAAGCGGAAATCCACTTCACACTCCATGTTCCAGAACTTCCCCTTAAATGTCCAACGATGTCCATTTCTGGTGCCTGGGGAGGCCATGGACGGTATTTGACCTCATCCTGTGTTTATGAAACCACTTTTCGGTTTATTTGGCAGTGTGCTTGGGGGGGGGGGGGGGGGTCACTGTGGAATATTAGGACACTAAGAGGGCCAATGTTTATATCACCGGGGGCTGCTGACACTGTAAAGTGGCCTTTCCTTGGATGTTATCTGGTCATGCAGAATGGTCATGTGACCTAATGCCGGCTGCCCACGGACAAAGCAACCACGGCGGCATCCTATAGCTTTACCCAACCTTAATACCATCCCCAAAGGGTGAGATGCATGTCACCATACTGCTTTTTCTTTCCATAGGTCAGGGGTCCTGGTTCTGTTCTCCTTAAACCGGGGAAGGTGACCCTCCGGAATGACAGCCCTGCCTGAAATTCCAGCTCTGTGAGGCTCGTGCCACTCCGTTTAGGATGAGACCGGATCACAGAGGTGCTGATTCAGTTCTGCGGGGATTTTTGAGGTTGAGATTTCGGACAGCCCAGCAGCTATCCTGTTAAGCAGCGGTCTAACCCAGAGAGTGCCGTTCCGATAATAGGTTTCGGTGGCTGACGCACCTGCAGTTTGGGCACCAGCTCTGGCCCATTTGAAGCACTGTTAGCTGACAGCAAAGTGCTGACTGTCAGGCGCCTTATACGGACGACACATCCCGCTAATTAACAGCCGTCCTAAAGTGAGTCGCTCGTTACCCGCAACTGTAATTGTCACTTGGCCACGTCGAGATGAAACTGTTCCTTTATGTGGAGTCCCTATTACTCGGTCCACCCGGTAAGCATTACACAGGAACACGCACACCCACAAAATGACATCATCATAATGAAAGAAGTAGAGAGAATCATGACAGCGTTACACAAGAAGGGAATTCACAGTAACTATGGATAGCCCCTAATACTTCAATACCGAGGCATCTCCCGCAGGTTTATCTGAACGGAACTGACCACAGTAGTTTCGTATGTTTCACACGTGTACACTGCAAGAAAGGTGTATATGGAAAGCGCGAAGGATTAAACACCGCAATGCCAAAAAAGCCCACTAGAGGGCAGGCAAACCTTACAGACGAGCATAAGGAGCAGCGTGTCTCTATTGGCGTCGCTTCAAATGAATTCAAATCAATTTGGTAAAAAAAATGCTCTTGGCATTTTAAGAAAAACGACATATTATCTCAAAACATCTTTGTCCTCACACTGGAAATCTTAATAATGTCTAAGAGGATTCTAAATATGTAAGAAATCTGTTATACAAAAGATGAAAGCAAAACTTTGACAGTTTTAAGTCCCCCTAATATCTTAAATTCATTAAAGTTCACATATATATATATATATAAGACTAATTACAAGACATTTTCCCCACAATTTAACCTACTATTCAAAGAGCCATATCCAGATTTATATACATTTGAAATCCACACACTGGGTGGGTGCTCACGCACAGCAGGGCTTAATGAAGAAAGAAAAAAACCAAACCACTGGCAGTAAAAAATGGAGGCCAAAGTGCCAGCTGTGAGTCAGGGGGATGTTAAAGAGGGGTGAGATATCCAAAGTGACTGTGGGCCACACCCCTAACCACACCCACAAGGAGCAGAGACCCAATGAATGGCGACTGTGCCAGGACACGCCCACATGCCTGTCAGGGAAAGGATCCCTCATTGGTCCATCCATCTGGCTCATACTGCACCAGGAGCATAAAACCCCCACATAAGAGAGATGATTTCCACCAATGAAGATGGGGATGCCCCGCCCCCATTTTAATTGTTATTTTAGCCACTGTATGGAATTTGTTTCTCTCCTGGCTTAGAGTGGCACCGCATGTCTCCGGTGACGATGTCACATTAACTGTTACGCTACGGCGACATTAACTGGACCTGTCTATCCCCTCGCAGAGTTGTCCAGAACTAGAATGCTTCCCTCTGTGCCGAGAGGCCAACGCTCACAATTTTTACCGCCGCAGTGTCAACGTGTTATGATGCTGCCCTGAACAAACGATACGGGACTCCAAAAATAAAGGTGTAATGGGAAAAAAAGAAAAAAAAAAAAACAAACCTCATTCAGACTCACATGACAAGAGGCGTAAGATGATAAGGTCATCCCGGGCCACGGTAACGTGGTGGGGGGGTGGCCATAAACATGCCAGAAAACGCATCCGGACGGGAAGAGGGCTCTTGTTAAATCAAGAGCTGCCTCACCCGGCTGATGGAGTCCACTCAGGGAGCAGAGGCCACCACAGCTAGTGACGCTGAAACCTCAGATGACACGAGAAGGTGTGAAGAGTCTGTAGATCTCGCCATACTAATCAGAAAAAGTGGCTCTGCTGCCCTCTACAGGAAGCGAGGAGCTTTGCAGTCCCTACATGAGGACCCAGCAGGCCGGGTCACCTGGTCCACATCACCAGCCAGCCTCCCTCTGGGTATCCATCCACACCAGCGAGGAGGAAGAGGAAGCTCGATATCTCAGTGCAGGCCTGAAACTGTCACCAGCTGTTTCTATTGCTCCCTTTTTTGGTCCAAATACAAACAGTTTTGGACCTGCAATGCTTTGGAAAGGTGCTACGGGGGTGGGGGGGTTATTATGCAATTCGGTTCAGTATACTGTCTCAAAATAGCTCTGCTCTTTTCCCCGCCCTCTGACATCACCAACCTGGCCCCGCCTCTCGAGCTGCCCCAGAACCCTCCCCCACCCGGCAGGTGTATGGTATAATGAGCTGGAGCCTCACGCCCTGAAGGCCGGCCACCTGAACACGGGCCCTGCCAGCCGCTCCGGAGGCCCTGGGTGGGGGCAGTAATTTCACACAGTCTGCTGCCATTCCTGAGAGGGCCTCACGGGGTGTCATACATTCAGAGGGCTTGGTCGCGTGCCGGGTGCACAGCGTTATGAGAGAGGCAGGAATTACCCCATTGCCGGCTTTTGTGCAAACCACACAGCTGGCCCCCAGAATAAGCAGTCCTGAAAACTGCCTGTGTAAAAAAAGCTATAAAAAATAAATAAAAAAAATTCACTCCTATGAGAGGACCTGAACCACATGTAGTCACATGTAGAGGAGTACTAATTAGCTCACAATCAAATTACAAAAAAAAAAATGAGTGTTTGCCAGACTGTGAAAACGAACAGCACTAAATGTGTTCTCATGCACAGGCTTGTGGTTAGCAGGTTACCCACCAAAGCAAATGAACAATGGATGCAAGAATTAACGGAAATAAAAAGGAGCGTGTACCGAGAATGCGTGTGGAGGCTAGTTAATGAAGCCTAGATCAGGCTACGGCTCATTAACGACATAGGAGGGAGGGCTGGCGGTATTAAACATGGCGGTAAACACGCTGGGGGTGCGAGGAGAGAGCCAGCTGCCCCAAGACGAACAGAACCCCGAGGGGGGGGGGCAGACTCATGTCATGGAGAAGATGGAGGAGGGTCACTTTGGGTGCAGCTGGCAACAGGGGATGGCTAACGCGGTCCTTAGTCATAGCGCTGACCCAATGCTTGAGCCTTTGCTATCTACTGAGATTTACAGAAAGACTGCAGAAGATCACACATGACATCCTTTATCTCACTTTGACGGACCTGCATGCTATCCAGGAGGTGCTCTCTGCTACCTGGGACAGGCTCCAGGCACCCAATGACCCAGACCAGGATAAGAAATGTCTGGATGGAGCAATGGATGGATGGTAACTCACTTGTCCCACCTCTATCTTCCTTCAGTACCTACAAACATTTCTTTCGGAACACTGGCAGTGTATCCGATACTCTGCAGAGTAGGTAATAGATACTGTAGGTAATATTGCTGAGACCTGTGGGCTGACTTAGTCATCCTTCTGAAAGCTGTTAAGGACAGAGCTGTATTTTAATGAAGGTAATCAGTTACAGCGACCAACTCGCTTCTTCCCCAAACGTTAAATGCATTTTAAACACCACGCGCGAAATGAAAGCGCAGGGCGGGAAGTGGACGCAGGCGTAGGTGGGCCCAGGTTTGAGTGGCCTGCGGACTGCAGAATTTCTGGAGCTACTGACTTAGGGGACCAGCACCAGGAGAAGCGCATCACGGTGTCTAATCCCTGCACTGCACAAAGGTCTTCCTGGAAACGGTGTGACAGTGTGTATTAGGCTGGAACTGCATGGCACAACAGCAAGGGCGTATACAGGGGCAGGGCTGAAAGCTGATTGGCCCCCAGAGTGCACCCTCCTGTCACTCAATGATTCAAAACATATCATTGGCTAATGATAAGGTTGGCCACTCTGTATGAATTATGGCTCCTCCTGTGCACCCCCCCCCCCCCCCCCCCAAAAAAAAAATCAGCCTTGCACCAAACAGAAGTGGAGAAGGCAGCAGCTGGAAACCTCCATATCCAGTCACGTTGTCAAGTGCGACCAAAGCCGGATGAATTAAAAACCACATCCAGAACATTTCACTCCATCTCTCAGGTGAATGGAAGAGAGGCCAGAACGTCCTACTTGGCATTAACGAACGCGGCCACGTGGCGTTCAAAGAACCGCTGACTCGTCGAGGCAGAGAACCGCGAGCCGGGATTTATGGCCTGCGTGTCAGTCAGTCGCGGATGCCTCATTTTCCAGACGCGATACAGGAGAAAATCAGCGCTAGGATCAAGCCAAATGGGAGCATCTGGCATGAAGGCATGATGGATTGAGGTCACGATGGAGAGTACAGTACCTCCAGAGCTCACAGGGAAAAAAATACACATCCAGGGCCCCTGTCTTCCCTCTGATTGGAGTCTGCAGAAATGGGTCTGGGGGCTTTAAGAGCATGAATTAACGAAGACTGTCACCTTATAGGCAGCTGAAGAGACCTCGCCGGGTTCAGAGGGAAAAAAGAAAACAAATAAATCACACAAGCCAAATATCAGGCAAAATCCAGAAAAATCCTTCCGCCAAAAGGCATGAGCAGCCTCCATACCTCCTCAGCTGACCAGGCTCAGAGGAAAAACACCCTCATTAATGCGGAAAGGCCTGACAGATGGCAGCTTTCTTCCGCTCGGTCTTGTGCTTTTTTTGTGCTTTGGCCTGATTATCCCTCCTTATTAGTCACTCAGCCTCTTTACTAATCCTTGAGGAAAAGTCTGGAATGAACCTGCACTGGGTTTTCCATCTAGAAATCAGCAAATCACATTTCAAAGTCCCCACAAACCACATTTCGACGTCCCCACACACCACATTCCGACGTCCCCGCTTTTTTGGTTAAAATAAACATCATGTAGAGGTGAGAGCAAAGCTTGGGATCTGAGTGCGGGGACAGCTACTCCTCTAGCACCCCTGAAGCATTTATCAGGGGGTTAAGAACCTTGCTGAAGGGCCCAGCAGAGATGAGGTTTCTTCGCCGGACACAGGATTCAAACTAGTAACCTTCTAATCGCAGATACAGAGACCTGACCCGCTGAACCACAGGCATGGGGTGAGGTCCCCACTGAGTCCTGGTCATTATCGCATGAACCTTATCTGTCACAAGCAATTGATTCAGGACACCCACAGAATATGGAAAAGTCTCAACGCAGCCATTAATGTGAAAAGACTTTAATAAACAAACAAGAAGCTGTTTTCCGAAAGTAAAACCATCCATCTGTCATCAATCCATCTTCCACTACACTTTAGAGTGCATTCATATTGATAATCTTTTAAACATTTGACTCACTTGGTAAATTCCACAATGCTCAGCACGTTTGTGAAACGCCCAGCGGACACTGACGAAGCCCCGCCCACTCATGTCAGCAGACTCCGCCCACAAACCCCTTGAGTCAGCCGCCATAATGCGAGGATCTGGAGGTCTACATGCCGTGTGGACTAGCTGATGTCAGCAGCACACTGACTCATTAAGCTCACAATAATCGGCCAGGGGTCAGAGGTCAGCAGAGGCTGTAAGGGTGTCCAGCAGATAGCTCTCCCACACCCAGGAGCAGGCCAGAGGAGAGAGGGAGGTGAACACTAAATGCCTGACCCCCTGCCTCATTGCTGGCCTAAGCTCTACACTCAATCCTGCCTATCTTGCTCACTTCCCAGACATCCTTCCTTATTTATCTGCGGTTATCTGCCAGGGCTCTGGATGTACGCGGGATCCGATGCAGCAGTCTCGCTCCCTGCTGACAGTCAAAAATAGAATAGAATAGAATAGAATAGAATAGAATAGTCTTTTATTGTCATTGCAACAAGTACAACGAAATTTAAAGTGCCATCCC
>JAODKL010000041.1:5338967-5361757 GCA_026780765.1 Petrocephalus schoutedeni
CATACCTCAGGGCAAATTCATATGGGTATACTATATGTACCGTTTATACCATGCGCCCTTATACTGATCGGTGATTTAGTCATACCTCAGGGCAAATTCATACCAGTATACTATATGTACTGTTTATACCATGCGCCCTTATACTGATCGGTGATTTAGCCATACCTCAGGGCAAATTCATATGGGTATACTATATGTACCGTTTATACCATGCGCCCTTATACTGATCGGTGATTTAGTCATACCTCAGGGCAAATTCATACCAGTATACTATATGTACTGTTTATACCATGCGCCCTTATAATGATCGGTGAATTAGCCATACTTCAGGGCAAATTCATATGGGTATACTATATGTACCGTTTATACCATGCGCCCTTATAATGATCTGTGATTTACTCATACCTCAGGGCAAATTCATACCGGTGTACTGTATGTACCGTTTATACTACCCGCCCTTATACTGATCGGTGATTTAGCCATACCACATTCAGCACTTACATCTCCTACACTTCTTCCACTTTTTCCACTTTGGAAATGTTTTCTTAATGTCTAAGTTAATTTGCTATACGACTGGCTCACTTAATTAAGTGACTTCATTTGTCAAATAACTAGATTAGGTATTGATTAGCCAAACACGGATGCTAATAGTGGCGTCAAAAATTATGGTGGATGCTGCAGATACGGGGGTGACTGGGAGAGGTTTTGAAATGGCCAAGCTGACACACTTTGCCAAATGTAATATCAGCTTTACACCAACATGAAGATTAATTAAACGTTGTTTTCTTCCAAAGACTTTTGCACAATACGGTGTGTGTGTGTGTGTGTATAATTATATACATGCATAATTTCATATATACATACATACATACATATAGGGTTGCAACGATACCGATATCAGTATCGGGTATCGGTCCGATACTTCGTTAAAATACCCATACTCGTATCGGGAAATAAAGTGCCGATACCACTCACTATGTCAAACTGATCGCAGCCGACGAATATGATTTGTTGTCCGACCTGACTTCAATGTCTAAGGGGAGACAACAAGCCGGAAACCGAAGTTTGGAGATGCTACTGACAAGTTTGTGTGAAATAGCTGTAAGCCTACCAGTGGATAGTAACGGTTCTGCTTACTGTTGTTAAGCTGGCTGTGTTAACAGCACATTTCATTTCTTTTATCGGCTTTTATTTACATTCTGTGTATTTGTGGTTTGTAATTGATTTCTGTTAAATTATTTGATGTTTTGCCTCATTATAGGCTCATCATAATCTGCAAAGGAGAAAATAAAACCTACCTCCCAATTTATTGCACTTTCATTTAAACCAAAATGAAAGAAATATCGGTATCGGTACTCTGTATTGGCAAAAAAAATATACTCATACTCATATTGGTTTGTAGAAAATGGTATTGGTGCATCCCTACATACACACACATAAGGAAGAACGGGACAGCCCCCCCCTCCCCCGCCACATAAAAATGTCGAGTTTGCGATATGCCAGAACAATTTAAAGCAGATCTATCAAAGACAGATTGGGATCCACCAGAGACTCTGCATGTTTCTCTATAGTGCTCCCCGGCGAAGATACATGCGCCTGCTCCAGATGGCCAGAGACGGTGGCGTCCGTCCAGCTTGGACACCGGAGAGCCGCCCATAAGGCCGAGTTGGCACGGAATGACCCGGAACATCGGCCACAAGGAGCAGGCGCGACGCGGCAAATGGCACGACACTGGTCCCTAGCGGTCGTGACAAAAGATCGGGTGTTTCGCGATGCAGTCGTAAACTCACCCAGAGTCACCCAGAGTCTTCAAGTGAGGCATAAAATCCCACTTCACAAAAAGCCTCGAGACACAGCAAGTCCTTGCTCTATTAACCTTGAACAAAACCTTGCCCTCTCGCTGGAATCAGGTTAAACGCCACAACAATCTGAGAACACCGAGTTCAAAGAGAGCCAAAGAGAAGCCAGGTGACACTTGTACCGTGTCAGGCACCTGTGTGTGCCACCCTACCCACAAACAGCCCTGAGATATATTCACACACATATTACATATTAACACCTTTCTTCATGACTTTCCCACTCTGATGGAAACGGAAGTGTGAGGTCGACCAGCCAGCCACATGGGGACAGAAAACAAACTTATCCTTACGAATGAACATCTGCGGATCACTGGACCAGCAAAGGCAGGTTTCCCCACTGTCTGTGTACAGAACAGGGAGAGACCCAGGCATGGGCCTCATGCGGTGTGCCCTCCCTATCACTGCGGTGCTCAACCGGCTCGGGTAACTTCCGGAAGCACGTATCCTCCGGGGTGCTGAGCGGAAAAAGTCATGCTGAAAGTGAAAACATGACAGAGGAGGAAAGAGTAAAGAAGGAGAAGATAATGGACCCAGTCAAAGTAAGGTGGACTTTACAGTGGGGACCTGGGTTTCATTGTGTTGCACTATGTGCCTTCACTCTACAGTGACCCCTACAGTCGACTCTAGGCAGCTCTAGGTCGAATTGAGCAAGCAACACTTCTCTACAAGGAGTCCAGTAGTGAGTCAGAGAGTGGAAATGTGATATAAGAAGAGTAAAAGAAGGAGGGGGGGGAAAAATGAAACTAGGAGAAGAGAGGAGAGCAGCCTCTGCGAGCTGCACATGTCCAGACATCACCTCCCTCCATGGTGAATAGGCTCATTCTGATGGATAAAACAAAAATTCCAAAAGAAAGGAAGTCACTGCGTGACAGACTCAAACATCTGGCTCCCACAGGGGGCGAGTTTGTTCGTTATAGGTGGACAAATTAATTTAGCACACGTATTATAAGATTCAATTCGTTCTTGGCAGGGGTGGGAGATGAACCTTCTCCCACGGCAGCTCCAGAAATACCGGAATTAATCAAGTGCCACTTCCCAGGCGAAAGCAGCTCACGAAGCCCCAGATTCTCCGCGCGACGGGGAAGTATTCCGGAACAAACGGGCGGGTGGGACCGCGACTCGACACCATGTCTCAGCGAACATCCGGGCCATTGGGGCCCGAAAATAATGCCAGGTCCACTTCCCGAAACGGATCTGTGTCGCTGCACCCGAGGAGTGTTCAACCGCACAAAGCCCTTTGGATGGAGCTCTCTGCTACGCTACATCACCATGTCGACCATATCTGTAGTTTAAACATCAGCAAAGCACAAACACATGTGTTTGTCATTCTAGACACGCTTTTAAGGCATGCCAATATCCACAGCGACCCAGTGACATTAAAAATACATGACTTCCAGAAAGCTTTCAGGGAGGAAGTTTGTAGGGACAATGCGGTCGGGTGGCCTTTGACGTGGTTGCCTCTCGTCTGAACGTGTTAGCCTTCACGTCGAATATTTACCGTCCCTCTCAAAACGTTGCTTCTCTTAAACTTCCCAGCTGAACATCTGTTTCCTCTAAAAAATCGAGTTACCGGGAAAACATCTCGCCCTCTAGCTCACAGTCACATATGTTTAGCTGCTTCTAATCCAGAGTGGGTTTGCACAGAATGTACCCTACAACCAAAATACATTACAGCCCCAACTGTCCCATTGGGATACCTATTACAACAACACCCCTCCCTGTTTCAATTTGGGTCGAAGGAAAAACAATTTAGCATTTGCAAAGTGTAATCTTTAAGGAAAACGCAAACCACTCTTAACAATAGCAGCAATAAACACGGCCTCCCTGGTGTCTGATGATTGAGGCCTGGCTCACCGCTCCTGCCTTACAGAATATCCAGGGCTTTTTTTTTTTACTTTTGACTCACAGCTCAGAGCAAATAACAGAAAACATAAAAGCTACTGGGTAATGTGAAAAACGAACCAGGAACACTTAACACACTAGAAAAGAGGGATGCGATTAGTTTAGAAACACTGACTTTCAAAGGCAAGTAGCCCAGAACTATAAATTATCATTAAATTTTAAAGCGAGCCTTAAAAAGAGCATTCAGCCTAGAAACACCAGCCGTCGATACAAACAAAGTCTGCTCTGCGCACCACCACAGAATGGGCGTTTGTGTCCGTTTCGTGCTCAGTAGCCATTCATATTTCACCAGAACATCAAAGGCGACGTTGAGGGAACAGAATAAAACTCTTTTTATCACAAAGAAAAAAGCTTTTCTGTGTGGGAGGGAGACAGGTCAGCATGAATAGGGGTAAGGCAGTCTTTTCGCTATTTACTTACCATGCTTTCATCCAAAGGAACTTACAGTTGTTTTTAACCAATGGGTATTTTCGGGGTTATAAAAGGGCATGGTCCTTTCCTATCCAAGGGCATATCCTAGCAGATTCGGGGGGCCCAGCACTTGACAGGGGCCCTTGAATTCGTAAAGTTATACAGAAAATTGGATGGAGGCGGGTGACATTTTATCAGGGGGTCCGGAATTTCTAGGCACACCCCTGGATATTCTGTTTAAACAATCTTTGCTTTTGGCTCAACGGCTCTCCAGCAGAGCCTCCAAAAGGCAACCAGTGAGCCACGAGTCAAGTCTACGGCCTAATCTGGCCCAAAAAGTGCACCTCTTGAGGATGCGAGATGGTGGAGCTTCCAGGAATAATCCCTATTCATAGCGTCTGTGTGGGCAGAGTTCTGGCTCGAGGTGTTATGGAGGTGGGGGGGGGGACCGTCGGACAGCCTGATTAATCCCATTCCACCAAGCCGTCCCACCTTCCCCGCCGACTCCCCCCCCGCTCCGCTCTTATCTGATCGCTCTGAGCTCATGAGCAGCCAAAAGCCAAGTGCGTAGGCCGCGATGCTTCCTGCACCGGTCATTAAATGCTGTTATTGTAGGCCGGCTGAAACGTTAGCTCCATCTTAGCCTCCAGGGTCCATTAAAATATCCATGAGCCCTAGAGGGCAAGCAGGCAGGTCAACAATCACCTTCAGAACAACACAGACGCTGGTTAAATATTAATCACCAGATGTTCAGTCAGCATGAGAGGCTGTTTTCTGGGATTTGGAACGAAACTGCACAGCCGATTCTGACTGACTATCAGGTGCGTGGGACGGAATCTCGAACCCGAGCCTATACACTCAATTAGCACTCGGGCTAACGGCCACCATGGAATGTTTCCAAGCGTCAACCAGGTGCAATGCTATTGGCCGGAAGCGGTCAGCTGACAGAACAGATCCAGAGGGCAGCTTCCAACCCATGTCCATAGGTGGAATGACTTAACATAAAAATACACATGACAAACTGTTAAATTAGAATTGATATATCTACTAGGAGCACATAGCAAAACATTTAAGCTGCCTCCATATATTCCTTCCTCCCTCACCACACGTTTCCCTTAAGAGCTGCTGGCTTTAAATCGGCTCTGCAGGCTTCCTAGCGCTCTGAGGAAGTAGACTCAGCCTTCCTGTCTTTGCTAAGCCTTCATACCCTCTCCACTATGCCCCCCACCCCCACGAAAAAAAAAAATCAATTTAGAAGATAAGCGCCCGACGAAGCCGTAAGTGACAGGGCAGTAAAAAATGAAGCCCACCTCAGCCCCCTTTTCGTGGGGGGTGCCGTGTGCCTGTAATCTCCAGCAAGCTCTCCATCAGGACCATGAGGCCTGCTGAGAGCAGCGCTGCAGGCACTAACTCCAGTATAAACACTGTACAAATATAACACCCCACCCAGCCTAGGGTCACCGTAATGTAAGCTCATGGCAACAGTCCCCTATGATTGGCCATCTATGCTACCACCACTATCCATGATCTGTCAATAAACATGGCAGTTAAGATGCTAAATGGTGGTATTGTTAAATATTAATGACAAACAAAGAGACGCGGGGGGGGGGGGGGGGGGGCACCATTAAGGACAGAGACGCCAGGAAGACGCCAGGTGAACATTATTCAGCGGAATGGTTGCATGGGCTCACTAACGCCAACCCTGGCATGCATTGCTGTAGTAGAGTGAAGTCAAAAAAATCATTATGACTTGTTTAGCCAGTGTCCCGCCTTCCTCTTCCAGAGACCTGCAGCTATGTCGGCCTGGAGGCCAGGCTTTTCCAGGATCGAGCTTGCAGACATTTTGGCCAGACGCCGCCTACTCCGTGACCTTTCCAGGGATACCGGGCTGGCTTCCCAGCATTCCCAAGCTGCTTAGCTTTCTGGCAGTTACTCTCACTAGGGGGTCTGTGGTTGCTCCACATCATCTGGAGAGTGGACTGTCCCGACCTGCTGTTGCTCCCCAATTGGTCCTGCAGGTCCATCAGACCATACCACGTCGGCCCGTTCCAGAGGAGTGCACCACCAGGACGGTGGACAGTATCCCAGATACCCGGGCTTGTTCCACACATGGCTTCACCTCTCCACACCTCAAATCATTCTGAACTGAATCACAGAGATGAGTCAGTTCAAAATGTGTTGGAGTGATTAATATCCTGTGCTTGTGGACAACTTCCGTTTTGGTAAAAATAGGCATCGATGTTGTGCCCACAGTCTAACCAACTCCACTGATTCTGGCTTGGTATTACCATGCTGACGGTGTGGATACAGAGAGCTGGGAGGGAGCAAAAACGTGACCTGACTGTGGGCCCCCGAGGACCAGACTGGTCTGTGGTATGAAAGGAAGAAAAAGGTGCTCTGTGGACGGTAATCAAAACTACATAAGTCCTAAGTTCTGACTGGTAAACGGCAAACATCCACAGGAGGAACCGGAAACGCCATTGAGCCAAAACGGCCTGTTTTAAGCTACTTTCAGGCCAAGTCAATTTTCCCCCACGCCTGTGCATGTGCCAGAGGCTAAACGACGGCCCCGGGAGTAGTAGAGCATCACCCGTGTGTGACAAAGAGATGGTATATAAGGACAGAGGGCGGCAGGATGGAGGAAGAAAGAAGAAGAACAAAAAGGAAAAACAAACCTGCAAGGCAAACAGACTGACATCCAGCGGGACGGAGGCACCGCCCTGAGTCAACCTCTCGCCGCCCTCGTCAAAAGCCGCAGAATAAAACCCCGATTTACCAGGACCGCCAGCCCTCCCATATCCGCCGTTTCCAGCTTTGCGCTTCCAGACTCGGACGCTTTCAGTCTATATTACTCCATTGCAACCTTAAAATTCGCTACATCAAAAGCATCGGGGTAGTTTGCAAACCCGACAGACTATTTACAAGGTAATGAAACCGTTACATACACGTGCATGTGTGTTCAGACGCGTCTCGAATTGGAAACCTCATGCCAGCCAGCTGACCAGCGCTGGCAAGCCTGAATTTCTCTCTGTCCGTGTGACAACCCAAGTACGGAGCTGACAGGGGCTCGGACGACACCGGACGATGCCACTATGAAGCTGTGTGCGTGAGAAGCTGCCATATTCTCTTTGGAGCTAGTAAGCACAGAGAAAGCTGCCGTTTCAGACGCGTCCTGAAGTCTGGCGGCGGAAGCACCGTCTCCGCGGCGCACTCCTCGTGATGTGATGTGAACTCAGTGCACTTGACAGTGCATATTCATGAACGTCCGCCACACAAAAAAGCCACTGTTCATGTAGCGAATAAAACACACACAAAGACAAAAGAATGCAAGATGGTGCCCTGACCTCTGAATGGGTGTGTTTGGCCCAGGCCCAGGGCGGGACAGCCTTATCAGCACAGCCTACATCCTCACCCGAGGATTGGATCAGCTGAGCACACACTCAAGGAAACCGGCCAATCCCGGCTGCTATTACCCCCCGCCCCCCCCCCACCAAACAACAGAGGCCACCGCAGGATGCCAATAACAAGATATGAATAGATAAACAGATATTCTGTGGTGAGCAATCGAAACCAAACTCTACAGGCTCAACTGAAAAAAAAGTCTTCTTTATAGCAGGAATAAAAAGTCAGAGCGTCCCAAGGAAGTCACTGTCTTTCACAGAGGAGTTTCTGAAAGGGTGAAGGTGTCATGGAAAGTGAAAATGTGTCAGAACATGAGCCACGGATCAGGAGGAAAGGAGCAAGAGATGATGACAGACCATCTGCGGATCTCCTGCCGAAGGGACCCACAATGGCCCTGCCGGTTGTCACAGATACCGCTTTCAGGAGAGAGCACCCAGGGTATCTCGGGGAAACCAGATCGACAAGTCCCGGGTCTGTCCACACACAACCAACGAGACACGCCGGCACGCTAACGAAGAGCCACAGACACGCGATACATCATACAACACGATGTGCAGGCCAGTGTCCATTAGGAAATCAATTCATCGCCATTGGTCCGATGTGTCAGTCGCCAGTTAATGTTCAAAGTCAGCAGCAGGAGCTAAAGACGAAACTACTAAAAGGACACTGAGGTGACTGCAGTGGACGTTCGGCCTGTCCGTAGCGGAGAACAAACTCCTTGGCAGATGTCTTACTGCCTGCATTATATGATGTGGTCGCTACAAACATTCACGGGATCTTAAGAAGAAATTTCAGCAGCATCAGGTCATCGCTGTCGGTCAAAGCGTCCACATGGACGCAGCACTAACGCTGAGGCCTCCGTGTTCATGCCTGCTATCACTTCGCTGGCATATGACAGGGATCGGCTGACAGGCTTGTACAGAAAGTGGCCTTGTGACCAGCCGGTCCGAGTCCAAGCCCACACTGCCAGCTGCTGCATGCCCTACAGGACAAACAGGGCAGTGTACACTGAGACCCAAAGGACAAAAAGTCACTATGCCGTCACTGCACATTAAAATAAATATTATGTTATCCTTAAACAGCGCCGTGCCATTCCAGGAATCTGGCCCCAAAAGGCTTTCCAGGCAATAACGTGATCAGATGTTAGTCAACGGCCATCTTCTGTCTTAGTCATTGTTTAAAGCTGACTCAGAAGACGGCGTGTCCTAGAAGAGGAAGGGAAACAAATGAGATCACATCCTGCAAGCGGGGCTGCCCTCTACGGCTGGGCGGAGGCGCTTATGCGGGCTGCACCGTGAGCACGGGTCGGGGACAGTGTGACGGGGCGCCCCCTGGGGCCGGCGGCCTAGCAATCGCTCTTTTCCACATTCACTTCCTGGCCTGGAGAGAATATTTTGCCTTGAAAAGTTGTGTGTACAGCAAAGGCAGATGCAGAGAGGTAGCGGGCCCGCACGCAGCTGGAACTCTGCCGTTTACAAATGGATGCATCTTAGACCCATCTGTAGACTGACCTCAGGCCATAAATACACCCGAAGAAGCAGTGCTGATCTAAAGCCACCCTGTAACATAGCCACTATGGGTCTGGCACTATATATCGCATTTCCAAGTGATCGGAATAGATATTCATGCATACACGCGCGCACACACACACACACACGTTTATATATACTGTGTATATATATATATCACTTTGGGGACCCTCTATTCCTTTCAATGGGCATAACCCTAATCCCAACAATGATAACTCCTACTCAGCCTCAAACTTAACTATAGGTAACCAATCGAAATGGCATTTTACATTTTTTGATTGCAGTAACAGATTTTTATAAAATGGAATTTCCCGTCGTGGGGACTGAAAAAATGGTATGGTCCCCACAAGGTAAAAAGTTATAGGTTTTTATTACATTATTACACACACACACACACACATGGAATTTCCAGGACCCAGGAACAGGAAGTGAAACGTGCTTTGGAGCACATCCCCCATGAATGTATACGGGGTCACCCGCCACCCATCTTCGCAGTCCTGGCACACGGCAGGCAGCAGGCCGCCCCGGGATGCCCCCCAGCTAATCAGAGCCGCCAATCCGCGGGGCGTGGACGCTGCTTCAAGTAGAAATGGCAACAACAATCCGCTACCCCGCCCCCCCCCAACCCCCCGCCAATGAGAACCACCCTTCAGGAAACCGGCCAGTAAATACAGAGTCCTATTAGAAGCACACTTTTTTAATAGACTTAACAACAGGGCGGTACTGCAGCTCACACCCGCAGGTTTGTGGGTTCAAATCCCACCACTGCTCTGCGTGGCCCCAGCTGAAAGCTGACTGGCCACCAGGGTACTGCCTCACCTGTCAGTCACCAATTCAAAACATATCATTGGCTAATAAGGTTGGCACCTCTGTATGAAGCATGGCCCTCTGTACGCACCCTACATTTAGCTTGAGCAGCATCTCTACAGTGGTTGCGACTGTCAGTGACGTTAGAAAACCAGAAAAAAAAAAAAAACTGATGCCACAACACTCAGACCTTCGCACGATATGAAAACATAAACACAGCTTGGGGTGAAGAGCAGGGTACTGGTCACAGATCTGACGACATCTTATGAGCCGACAGGCGGGGGCCAACTCCCGGGAGGGGGGGAGCAGGGCCAGGAAAATGAATAAAATGCAGTGGGAGCAGGGCCAGGATGCATAAGTGAGGATTCCTGGTGTTTCACGTTTCACCAGCTACAGGGGATGAGTTGGAGGAGGGGGGGGGCAAAGCTTAATTTGTACATCCTGTTAGGGGGGCAAACCTGATTGGGTTAACCCGACCAGCGACTGACAGCGTGAGGTAACAAACCAGCTGTTAACAGGTCTCCCTAGCATCGTTTATCTCATCAATACCCATCAGGCGTTTAATTGGCTAAATCGAGTCCTCCCCAGTGCCAGGGGAAGACGGAGGCCTGCAGGAAGACTGTGTGTGTGTGTGTGTGTGGGGGGGGGGTCTGCGTGGGAACAGCTGGGAGATGGGAACCCTGAAAAGTCTCATTCTCCAGATGACAGACACAAGGAGCCAGCCATCATAATCAGCAGATGCTCTGATTACCTTGGTAACGGGGAGTTCTGAGCCCTCCCCCTCCACCCCCCACACATACACACCCTCTGACAATGTCTATGGAGGACCGAAAATAACACATACCTGTGGTATTTTTGCACTTTGGGCGTGGTTAGTTTCTTGATATTAAACATAATTTCTCATTTATTGTAGGGAGACCACATCCCCCCCCCCCCATCATGGCAGAGTAGGAGGGGGGGTGGGGGTGGCGGTTCATGCACACCAGGCCAGCTACAGAACCCACCCCCAAGCGCCACTGACCAGTCCAGAGCGCTGATCTTGTGACTCTGCTGCTCAGGGCAGAGCCGAATGCGTCCAGCACCAGAACCCGAGAGCATCGCCGCGCTAGCCGACCGGCGCCAACGTGCTAGTGTCACCCACGGGCCGCGCCGTCCGCGTGCCATTTCTGCCACACCCCACCGGGCCTGCTGTCCCGATTTAGCCGTCCGGCTGGCGCCTCCAAAGCCAGCGGCCAGGGAGGCCGGGGCGGGGGCGCGAGCACGAGACAAAGGGCCCATTTTCATCCACGGCCTGGAACGAGGGCGCCGGAGCAGCCACCTACTGCAGGGATTCCCGCGGCCCACAGGTGCGGCCACAAAGGCGCGCTGTCGCGGGGAGAGGGAGGCGTCCTCATTCCGCAAGTTCCGCTGCGTGCAAGCGACATCCCCCCCCAAGCCCCGCCCACTGACCCTCTCAGCCCCATTAAAGCCATTAACACCCAAAAGCATAAACACTCTCAGGCTTAGGAGAGAGTGTCCACAGCACAGGAAGTGCCTGGCTCGGCTATGGAAGATAAGCACAGTGCAGCAGCACCAGTGCATTGTGGGTACAGAGGACACCGTTTACAGCTTCTGTTTACAGTCAAAGCAGGATGTGCTCTTCGGGCCTGTAAAACGTCCACCTATCCATCTCCCATAACTGTTTATCCAGAACTGGGTCACAGCAGACTTCAAAATCTTTTTTTTCAGGAATATTAAAATAAAAAAAATTGAGAATGAAAATAGCTTTAGTGCTTTTATTCCGGTATCTATTTCAGAAGCCTCCATCTCGCGAGCGTTTATCTAGTGCAAGGACGTAAAGAACCGGGTAGCCGTTCCCCAGGAGCAGAGGGCATGGGGCAGGGGAATCCAGCCAATTTCCAAGTGCATTATTAGAATAAATTACTCTGGATGTTAGCACTGGAATTTCACTGCACAAAAAATGTTTGCAGATGGACAGTAGGACTCCTGCCTGTGGCTCAAGCGGGTTAGGATGCCAAACCTGTGACCAGAAGGTGGCCGGGTCAGATCCCAGGGTGGGCAGTGGCTTCACCATCGAGCCCATAACCCAAATCGCCAGGGACTGGCCAAGCCTGCATCTGCCACTGTATACTGCTTTGGATTAAAGCGTCTGCTCAATACGCAAAAGAGGTGCAAAAATACTCAAGCAGATGATCCATTCAGAACCAGGATAAACGGAAATCATCAGAAAGGATTAACAAAAGACATACTGCACTACAAAAACAACTCCCACAGGAGTTTACTAGACTATTACACTGCCTGACATCCTCCCATGAACTGTCAGCCGGCACCCAGCAGAGGGGGGTGTGATTACGCTGTCACTCTTATATTAGCTGCTCCTGTGCTCACGCCACACACATATTAGCGGCTTGACCAGTAGGGCGTGCATGGCTGCCCACTCCTGCCCCCTGCCCCGATGATGACCCGAGCCCTGCTGTATCACCATCGCTGCTCAGGCGGGAGGTGCAAAGCATTCTGGGAACCACAACATGTGCCTGTTCCTCTCTCCGCAGCGCCTCTCGCCTGCAAGTGACACGAGCCTGCTCACGTCCAAACACAAAACAGCCGCGCCACAGTTGTCGGTAGACGAAGGTCCGAGTGAACGAATGAATGAATGTTACATTTATATACATTAATACAGAACTTTTCAACACCCACAAAGAGCTTTATAGCCACACAACGATGGTTTGTAAAATCGGGCACAATTGGTTCCGTCGTTAAACCGGAAAGCACAACCGTGTGATCCCTGAAGGTGAGGAATGCACAAAAACAAGGGCAGACATGGGAAAAACACGGCAGTGTCACTGGGATTACCGCACCATTATTTCAAAATTTTCAGAAACAGAAACAAAGGTTTCTGTTTCTGTGCACAGACCCCGACTACCTCTCACTGCGTAAGACGCCACTGATTTCCAGCAGGATCACGGCTACAAAACAACCTGACATGTCCTCGGGGACAATGACATAACATCACAACAGCCCGCTGGACCCCAGGACCCAACCAGATTTGCTTCTGGGTGCCGGTGCTGCCCGGGTGCCATGCTACATAACTCAGAAGCACCTCACATGCACGACGTAATTACCCCAGAGGCTAAGGAAAGGGTCACGTGACCTGCACTGTCAAATAGACGGCAGTGCCTGTCGCACGCACACACGCCCCTGGGTTTGCACAGGAACTCGCAAAAAAAAAAAAAGCGGATCGTTCGCGCCTCATGGGCCCCAAGCCAAGGGCGGTAGATGACAAATCAGGAACCAATCAAAAGCGTGCGGCCCCTCTGCATCGATTGCGGCTCAGATATTTCCCGTGTCAAATGTTGCAGCTGACCATTTCAAAAATATTATCTAAAGGAAAGACATTCAATGAATCTAAATATCTCATCAGTCTGAACCGAAATTCTCAAAGAGCAACCCTGGACTAGATAAGGTTATGGAAATCCGATGAAAAGCTAATTAATTAAACATGAAATAAATGCAATTTGCACGGTCGGCAGGCTGCTAAACATTAGCGGAGTGTTTAATAAGGAGGAGAGTGTGGGAGCTGCTTTTCTGCATCACGCACTCGCGACGGGAACCGTCTGCAGAACAGCGTCAAGCCCAAATGCTCACGGTCTCACAAGCGGCCCAAAGCCCCGTGGCACCGTGTCACTTCCCATGTTCTAGGTGTTTCCGTGGGGCGTCATTGCCGACCGCGGGTTTTGGAAATGGGCGTTTCGATTTTCTTTCTAGCTGGGGAATTTAGTATATAAACAAACTGGTGGGGGGGGGGGGAGCAAGCGGTTATCAAGGAAAGGGGGCCGGTGGTTTTCTTTGATCCCCTGGGATAGCGGGTCGGCGCTGAATGTGATGTCGCGCGGCCGCGTGAAACCACGGAAGTCCCAAAACAAGCCCCCGCTGAATCGCGGCGGGTCACAAGGTCAGCGGAGGCGCTCTGGACCCGCGGCACGGCGTCACCGGCCCATGAGAAGGACCGTGGGATTCCACTTTGCGGGGGGGGCCTCTCAGAAAAGGTACACGTCGGGAAGGCGGTGGTAACCACGGTAACAGACACGACCCTGCATTATTTATCAGCTTTCGCCCAGAGCAATTTACAGCACCCAGGGCGATGAGCGCGATCCGGACGGGACAGCGAGGCGCGGAGGTGGGAGGATGAAATGTGGCCCGGCGGCAGGTTCGAGAGAACAGCGGGGGAGAATAACAGAGGTTTGGCTCTGGGCCAAGGGAAACACAAGGGAAAACAAAACGGGAGTAGGGGGTCAGGAAGGGTGTGGGCAGGCATGTGCGTGTGCTGCGGGCCCCAGAGACAAAAGGGACCCCCTTTCATACTGTCAGGAATAAGGCGCAGGCGAGCCCAATCAAAGCGCACGAAACGGGTCTGTCCCGCAGAGCGGCACAGGAAGTACCCTATCCAGCGGGCGCTTCCTTCGTAGAATCGGAACCACCATCTCAGCTCAGTCTGTGGGCCCCAGGAAAGCACGACGAGGTGACTCCGCCCCCACCGTGGCCCCCGCTTCCTGGCCGGAATTCCGGACCCCTGCAGTACTGAATCGCAGGCGGGCCGGAGCGGAAATTCCAAAGATGCCCCAATGAGCGGAGGCGTGACACGCGGCCGTGACGCCCCTACGAGGACGGCGGGCGCGGCAGCGTCGTACGGCACGGCGGAGTCCATGCTGAGTAACGCCGGATCATTCATAAACATTTAACAGCGTGAGCGAGGCCATTAATCACCGAGCGCTTAACATCCCAGGTGAAATTAGAGAAGCTGTAACGGAAGCGCTTGACACTTGCTCACCGGTGAGATTTGGTGGGGGGGGGGCGGGCGATATGAAGACAGAATGGGGGGGCAGCAGGAGATCACAAGCCGACGTATGGCCCCGCCCCCAAGACAAAGTCTGCCAAGCCCTTGGCCAATGTCTTTCTTCAAATGACGGCTCCGCAGCGCCAAGCTCTGGTCCGGATGCTGTCCAGTGGGGCTTCCCTAACAGCTGTCAAATGCATCCAGTCCCAGTAAAACTTTGGGCGTGCGGCCAACGTCAATCTCGGATGCCCACTTCTGGGGCACCTCGGTCAGGCCATGCGCGAGATACACCCCCTCAGACGGCTCTGAGGGTAGTTTGGGGTGCCGCTGTTATTTATGGTCTCCCACGCCGGCCTGGGGGAACAACTCTGCCCCCAAGCAGAACCAGCGACCGGCTTCCTAAGGCCATTCAATGTAGGCAAAGAAACCTTCGAAGGTAAACATTAGTCTTTAGCTTGCGGTGCGACGCAGCACACACCGAAGCTCCAACGAAACTATTTATTTAAAACGCCTGCAACGTTGCAGTCATCCTCGCGGGAACACGGGGCCTGAGGCGGAGCAGGGTGGGGCCACAGAGTCCCTGCTAGGGCCCACGGCTGAGTGGTCGGGGCCCACATCACTAGCCTCTCCGGCGGATGAGCCCCGTGGGCCTTAAGCTCACAGACTCGCCCTCGATTTTTACTGCAAAATAGGGAGGAAAAAACCCTAGGAGGGGAGGGACCAGACAGGCACGTGTCTCCCGATCCTGCCCCAGGGCCCAGGGCAGGGCCCCAGCATTCCAGCCACCCCAGAAGACAGACCGGCTCACGACGGGGCCACTGGACGGGTCCCAAAAGCCTGCCACGACGCGGCCCGACCCCCCCGCAACGGACCATCTGATCCTGCAAAGCGCTCTGCCGCCCGGAGGCATGCCGTGCGCAGGATCTGCACCCCCCGCATTATCATCACTTTTCTGTTTCTCGGGATGCCCGACTCCTGCATTGGGTGGCATTCCAACTGCACTACCTGCACCATTTCTTTCGCATTATATATATTTTTTTTCTCAGTACTCCATGTACTCGCTGCTGTACGTTTCTTAACTCGAAATACGGAAAGTGGCAGGGAAGGGGGTTAGAATGCAGGAATGGCTGAAGGGGAAACGCATCTCGATAACCTTGCGACTTTGACAGATATAATACTGCCTCATCAGCGTCTGCCTGCTTTGGTGCCGTCATGCAATTTCCACACAAGGAATTCTTACCACAATCTGCAGCCCAGTGCCCAGCTCTCCGCATTTCATCCCCACGCCCCCCCCCCCCCCACCCGGCCCCAAGTTCACCATGCGCCGTGATCATCTCACCTAAGCGAGACACGGGCTCCACTTAATAATTCAGCGGCCTGCTGAATTAATACGACAGGGCACCGCATTCCCTGCATTTCACGCATGCGGCCCTGCTGATCCCCCCCCCCCCATTTCACGCTGCACCTTTTCTTATTTATACCCCATAACCATGAAATGAGCACAATCAGCTGCCAGACTGCTTCCCTGCTACCGTGTGCTGCATTTCGAATCGCCCGCGTGCCCGCAGCAGGGCTTCCTCCGCTCCTTTATGATGCGTCGTCGCATTACAGTCTGCAGTCGGGCTGATGCTAGACGGCTGAAATCTAAGTGCGGTGACCCCCCCCCCCGGCCCAGCCCCCACCAAACCGCAGGGGTGAGGACAGAGCTGTAGCTGGAACACCAGAACACAGATAAGGCCGTCTCATCCTGGGCTTCTCTCTGCCGCGTTCCTCTAACGGCCCGTCTCTCCAAATTCCTTCGGGGAAACGTAGCGAGAACATCACCTGGCGTTGCAAAGGAAAGAGAAGAAGGCATTCCGACCGTAGGAATTACCCGAAGAGCAGCGGCGGGTTTTTAAATAAATAAAAGCGAATTAATCGCGTGTCACCCGAGTCCTCCTTTCAAGCAAAGCCACCACTCACAGCCCAGGCAGAACTGGGCTCTGGCTAATTGGGGGCATGCAAATGAGAGGCTTTCGACATTCAACTGCGTCATGTGACTGTTTTTTTTTTTTTTTGACCGCAGCCTGCTTCGCCATTGTTTGATCTCTGGGGGTGGCTGTAAGGCTGCTTGCCTTTAAGCCTCAGTCAGAGTCCTTTAAAGAGGCCCTGTCACCCTACCCTTTAAATATGCCAGGGGCGGGGGTGGGGTTATTGGCATCTTGTAGCAGATAAAAGAAAGATTAAAAGAGGCACAACGACCCTAAAATGTGAGGCCAGCGGGAGTCAGTAGTCAAGGGCCAGGGTCTATATAGCGCCCTGACATTAGCAGAGGGTCCGCCAGCGACTCGGGTGGGGACCATGAAGACCCCGCGGCCCCCTTGTGCACACCGACGCCATGGCAAATATTTGCTCACAGACCGGTTAACGGTTAACAGCCCAGCCACGGTAAGAGAGCGGCCAGGCGTGGGCGTTTAGGGCGTGTTACAGCGCGCTACACAGCGGCGTCTCTGAAAGGCTCCGAGCTCACACCCTGTCCACTTCCAGCTACACAAGGAGGCCGCAGCTGGCAGGACAACAATCCACTCCTTCCTGTTTGAGAGTGACCCCGGATCAGGGCGGCCAGACCATCCCGACTTCCTTGCCCCACTGTTAAAAGCGCCACAAGGGGCTGACGCCCAGCCCTGTTCTTGACAATAACTTCAGGAACAAGCGGGACCCAGAATAGGCATCGCCGGTTTAACCCCCCAAGGGAGGGCGGGGCGGAGGCGGGGGATTTCGGGGTGATGGGTATCAGAGGAACGTGCGCCAAGCCCAGAGGATGTGGGGGATCATTAAAACAAAATGGCTCTTCCTCCTCTGGCCATCTCCTGCAGCCACCCCCCCCCCCGCCCCCCCGCTCGCATCCTCTTTGATGAACTCCAGCTCCGGCAGAGCGTGAATGCAGTAGGCCGGCATTCCCACGCACGCGCAGTACGTCTCCGCGTCTCCGTCTCTGAGGCGGGCGCCGTCGGTAATGAGGCATGGAAAGAGGAGGCGGAGCCATGCAGCAGTTTCCTGAGGCGAGGAACGGGAAGAGGACTGTCCAGACCGAAGAGGCGAGGCGTGGCCTGTTATGCGGGGGGTGGGGGGGGGGGGGCGGTGCTGCTGATTTAGTAGCATTTCCTAGCAAAATCTTGTAGAATGTTCTAATTTATCTGAGGCCAGATCAGCATCATCATCTCCAAACCGTATCAGACATGCAAAAATCTCAGAATAGACAAATATAGCGTTTTTGGCATGTGGTGAAACCCATTATGTTATAATGGCCCTACAGGGCACTAACCACGTCCCTGCTAACACAGCATATGCCTGTGGGGGGCGCCAGAGACAACTTGAGAAATTAATCTGGAATGAGTCCAACAGGCTAAATCCTTTCATTTTCATTGCAACCTCCTATCAGTGCCCCAATAAAAACAGACAAGATGACGCCCCTGATTGGCCAACCACTGCGTCCACATCCAGGTTAGGTGACTCGTTAAGCGGCCACAAAACACGTCAACATGCACCCTGAAGAGTCTTGAGCAAGCCTGTCCTCTAAGCCACCCACCTAGGATGACTCTATAAACTTTTAATTGCCGGCCCTGAAATATATCACCTCCACAGTAATTACACATCATTCAAAAAATAAATAAAAGAAAACCCTGCAGCCACGGTGATGGTCAGTGAGAGAATAGCTGCCATATAAACACTCAGAAACAGGCAGAGAAACACCAAGGCGAAGACATAATTATAAGGAAGAACATGGCCAGACTTCACGCCTAAACCATCGCCCCATTTAGCCACTGGTGTTTTAGCCGGTCACGACGCTAGAGTGAAATGCACGCAGGACCATGCTAGGTCACATGACTGGCATCCTTAACCCCAGGGGGCCCTATGAACCTGCAGGGGGCAAAAGGGAGCCAGCAAAGCAAGGCCTCTGCAAAACGTGTCCCCATAGACGCAGTCACCACTTCATCTTTTTGCAGCCTGAGAAACAGAAGTGGCGATGGGACGCTCTCGCAACGTCTCACTACACTCTAAGCTAGCGGCAGTGAAGGGAGGCACTGGCAAGCTCCGGAAGATGGCCCTACCACTTCCTGATGCTCATAAAGCAATGTGACGAAAATGCCAAAACATCTCTGCTGTGTGTCAGTAACACACCTTTCCACAAAGAGAAAAGATACAGAACAGACTGAAATGGCAGGTGTGGAACTAGTCACATGGCACTGAAATGGCGGGTATGGGACTAGTCACATGGCACTGAAATGGCGGGTATGGGACTAGTCACATGGCACTGAAATGGCAGGTATGGGACTAGACGCATGGCACTGAAATGGCAGGTATGGGACTAGTCGCATGGCACTGAAATGGCAGGCATGTGACTAGTCGCATGGCACGGAAATGGCAGCTGTGGAACTAGTCACATGGCACTGAAATGCCAGGTATGGGACTAGTCGCATGGCACTGAAATGGCAGGTGTGGAACTAGTCACATGACACTGAAATGGCAGGTATGGGACTAGTCACATGGCACTGAAATGGCAGGTATGGGACTAGTCGCATGGCACTGAAATGGCAGGTATGGGACTAGTCACATGGCACTGAAATGTCAGGCACGGGACTAGTCACATGGCACTGAAATGGCATGTACAAGACTAATTAAACAGCAGTGAAATGGCAGGTATGGAACTAGCCACATAACACTGAAACAGTAGGTGTGGAACTAGTCACATGATACTGAAATGGCAGGTACAAGACTAGTCACATGGCACTGAAATGGCAGACACAGGGATAGTTACTTCTGGCCCTGATTATGCATTCAGATGGAGAGGTTAAAAAAGAAAATCAATCTAAGCACCCTAGGGGACAGCTGTCATAGGTTAAAAGTGTTATTAATCACCTGATTGGATTACCATAAAACCTGTAGGCGTAACTGCTAACTCTGCCATTACTGGATACTAAAGGCAAACACTAACACAGAGGCACAAAAGAAGAACCTGATAGAACACTCAGGGTGTTTTAAGTGCTCCAGTGACACTTAAATGCCCAGCCACACTTCTGGGTGGGGGGTGGTGGCTTCGCCTTAACCCCTTTCCCGCTACATTTGAACCTGTGGCACTTAACCACACCACTCCAGCAGTAACAGCACCGCGCTCTCTTGAGTCATATCGAGCCTACCATTTTGGAACAGGAAACCACAGGAGGAAAAAAAAAGTAGGTGTCGGTCAGGGGTTCACACACGCACATCGCCACCCAACTGGTGCGTACCAATGGCTAGCGGACAGGAGCTCCACACTCTGCGAATTTATCGATGAGGGTGCTAAAAGAAAGGCAGGCAGGCGAGCCGCACGTGCAAAACTGAGCCGCGAGACGACCCAACGTGACCTGAACTCCTGTATCGGATCAAAGCGGCTGGAGCCTTCAGGGGCGTAAGTGAGTTTCAGAACCACGCTGTGGTCCGGGTTCCTGATGCTTCTCTCCAGCCAGTAGGAGGTTAGCGTGGCCCACAGGTCACACATGCAGATAAGGGCACGTCCCAAATCCCTGTGGCTTCCACCGGGGCCCCTGCCTCTACCCCCTACATCCCGAAATCCTAAGCTGGCAAGAAGCACCGAGATCTGTCTCAGTAGCACCGTCATCACACCTGACATCTGAGATTCCATCCATCTTATGTCTGCTCACTCCGGTCACAAGGACCCTAAACGTCTCCAGAACAAAAAGAAAGATCTATTGCTACTGATGATTAATAATTAATCAAGCATTTGACTCCGTCCATCGTCTAATGCTTTTTAAGGCTAAACTATCAAAAGGCAAAAGGCCGTTTGTGAAGTTTCACATTAAAAATAGTTATATTTTATTTATATATAACTCATAAGTTAGTCAGTCATCTCAAGCCTCGTTTTGACCCCATTACCACGGCGATTTGCGGGGCCCGTGCTGGGCACCGGCGGCGGTGAGGCGCGATGTCCAAAAAGCCGGCGCCCTGGGGCAGAGGGCGCAAAGGGGCGGCCCTCACGCGGCGGCAGGTAGCATCCCTTAGATAGCGCTCGGCGCTAATGTCCTGGAAGCCCAACATCTGGGCACTTCGGAGG
The DNA here is from genome assembly GCA_026780765.1 of Petrocephalus schoutedeni. Taxonomy (NCBI): domain Eukaryota; kingdom Metazoa; phylum Chordata; class Actinopteri; order Osteoglossiformes; family Mormyridae; genus Petrocephalus; species Petrocephalus schoutedeni. The sequence continues at coordinate 5,359,803 of JAODKL010000041.1, forward strand.
GACATGCATTATTCATCGCCCTCCTCTCTATGGCTCCAGTGTCCGCGGCCACACAACCGGGCTATTATCCGGCCCCAACTCGATTTGTCAGGAGACGCCGGCTCTGCAGACCGCGACTGACCACCATTCCATCCTCTCCCTCCCTCAGTAACACTAAAAAGGATGCTGCCTTGTCTCCCCCCGGCCCAGGACACCACCCCCCACCCTCAGGACTCGGCTGTATGCCCTAAAATAGCAGGTGCCCCATGCTATGCCAGTAGGACCACCAAACAAGGCCCTGCCCCCCCCCCCAATCCAGGTCGAGAGTTCTGCACCGGACTCTGCACCTGGCTGAGGGGGGGGGGTTTGGTCACCATTAAGAAACCCCACCCCCCCAACCACTAACAGCTTCCAGGAAGAAACAGGAATCATTGACAGAATTCAGGACAGCCTCACACATCCGTCAGATTCCGATTTTCCTAAGGACCATTTTGCATGATGTCGAACAGCAGAAGCCAGTTATTATACAGGGGGTGCTGTAGCATGCTTGCCTTCCCAGTCTGTGGCATGCTTGCCTAGGGTTATATCAGCTCCTATATAAATAACAGCCTGGATGTCGCTAATGATCCGAACCCAACCTCTCTTGCCTCCCAAGCAGCAAATAGACACTCACAGAGCCATTTTTGGGAAGATGTTAACATTCGGGGAAGACTGTGAGAAAAAGAGAAGCTTTAATGGGGGTGAAGCGGGACCCATTCAGCCAGGGGGCGGGTGCCAGCGACGGGCCGTCCTCGGTGGAAGGCCCCCGCAGTGGTAAAAGAATCACCAAGCAGAGCAGATCGAGGCCCTGCTAATGAACCAAGAGACAAACGACAAATTCAGAGCGGGCTGAGGAGCAGCCGGCAGGAGACGAGCAGCGAACGGCGCCTTCATCATGCCCGAGAGGCTCCGGCGACTGGGAAAGACGCCGCTCATCCCCCTCTCCGCACCGTCGGGGGGCACGGTATCTCGCCCTGCTTGGTGTGGTGACCTGCCTGAGGCAGCCAATCGCTGAAAGGAAGTGGCCACTCCAATCTTTCCGGGGGGGGGGGGGGAGCCATTTCTGAGTCCTCAGGATTTTCCAGACCTGACCTGCTTTCATGATCAACAGTGCAGGATGGAAAAACCTGGATGCGGCCAACCGCATGAGGCGACTGGAGTAGCCTGCTACTACAGCTTGATCGTGAATCGTAATAAAGAACGTAGCTAAAGCATTCATCCATCTTCTGTGAAAACTCATCCAGTACTGGGTCAAAGTGACCCTGGGGCCTATCCCAGGTCGGGATGCTCTAGACTGGGAGCCAGTCAGTTTAAATGACCCAGTAATCTGGGACGGAGATACAGGCGCGCATATGTTGATGATGGCTAGGAATCGTCTCTGAGGCCTAAACCCGAGACGAATCCACATCGTCGGCACACTCCACGCTGGAAAACCAGGCAGATTCGAGAAATAAATCTCCGTCCCAGCACCGAGAGGCACATCGTCCGGGGGAGGGTGACTGTGCCGGAGCGTCGATCATGAGACAGGAAGCCGTAGGACCAGCACCACGCTCCAACTGATGAATTATTCACAAACCCGCAGAGACAAAAGACCCGGAATGGGGTCCAATGGTACCACTTTACCTCTGAGTAGTTTCTGACCAGCTGGGAGCAAAGAAGAGGCGGTCAGAGGCCTCGGACACGCGTACCAGCAGTAATTCAGCCTAATGACACGTAAATACGACAGTCTCCTAGAGAAGAGAAGCCAGGCATTTCCTTCCTTACATCTTCACACTTTATTGTACCATAACACTGTTTTTTTTTTCTCGGTCTGGCCTCGGGAAAAGCCCTAGCAACATGCGATGTGAATAAAGATGCCATATAACGAGGGCCGGGAGCCCCCTGATTTCCTTGTGAAACGCTGGCCCATTGTGAGTGAGGGACGGGGGGGGGGGGGG
>JAODKL010000041.1:5431894-5443549 GCA_026780765.1 Petrocephalus schoutedeni
ACACACTGCTACCAACAGCTGACTGAAATTAATCCAATGAGTCAGCTGACCCAGAAAGCTGCCTGGGCAGGATTAAACTGGCGCTTACCCATAAGCCACGCTTTCGACATACTACCAGCCGGCTGCATGAGGAGAGAGGGACCACCTCAGCCAGGGTTGCCTCTGAGCTGAGCCTGAGGGATCCAATCAGGAAGCAAAGCAGTCACGCTCCTATCCAATCAGACACTTAGCCCAGGCCGGCCCAGTCCTTTGTCAACGAACAATGCCACTTCTTGTTCCGTGTGCCCTCCATGCATTGTTTCTTTGACACGGCCTGCTACAAAGTAGGAGCCAACGCCTGCTGAGTTCTGACGAGTGACACGGGGCAAACATCACGTCGAACTCTGTGCTACGCTGCATTAACAGCACTGAACATGTAAATAGCACACTGTACTGCAGCTGACCTGGCAAAGAAGAGTATTGTGCTAATAACGCAAACGTTGTTGGTTACAATCTCAGGGATCATATATATTACAAGCTTTAACACTACCAAAGTCACTTCGGGTAAAATCATCAGATAAATCAGGGGTCTCCAACTCTAATTCTCCAATTCTACCTGGCTTCTGATGAGCCACACCTGTTCCTGGTATTTACACAAGAACAGGTGTGGCTCATCAGAAGCCAGGTAGGATAGAAAATGTACTGGAAAGTATCTCTCGTGTAGGAGACCCCCGAGATTAGTTTTTATTCATTTAATATACACAACTGGATGTATTATGGGAGTGATCCAGGTGGCGCCCTCTGGTGGCTCCCCCACAAACGTGCCTGACCCACATGCCTGCTGGGACATTTTTGGCCTTAAACGTACTGAGCGGCTGCAGCTCTGAATGCAGATGGATTATCCATTTCAAATTTCCTGGAACGATCCATACTGGAAAAATCAGCTGCTGAAAATGTTACCCCTTTCCCCATGCGAGTGGTCAGGGAGTTCATTACAGCTATTTGGGTGAGGTATCAAGCCTGAGGGTGAGCTGTCCCACTTCCTCCTTCCTGGTTCTCACTGCTTGCTTCCATGTTCAGATCATGTTATTTCTGTCGCCTTCTGGCAATGAGCATTGAGCACCACCTGCATCACCAGGGCTCTATATTGACACCCCAGCTGCCAAATTACGTATGGCTATATAGTAAAGCAGAGTACTTTCACACAAACGACCAGATGGAAGCTGTCATATTCTGGACAGCTCATGAAGACCCAGCGCAGCATCGCGGGAGACCATACTGCTTGGAGAAGTGGGAGGGAGGGGAAGATCATCACAACACAACTCAATCACAACAACAATGAGCATGCCAGTGGGGAGGCTGGAGACTCGGAGCAAAGCGGGGACACTGAGGAGGAACGCCGTTTATGTGGTTGTCAAGCGCTGTCATCGCCTTGGCGACAACCAGTAATGAGAGTGTGCGTGTCAGGCCACACGGAGCGCTGGAGGCTCTCCGTGGCCCGCGTGTGGATTACAGGGCGCTGGCAAACGGAGGTGCACGGCTGCTTACCTGCCAGGCGATCAGCTCCTTCAGCTTCTCGATCTTCTCCTGGTCCTCGGGGTGTTCCTGCATGTACTTCTCGGTGAAGAAAGCCTGGAGAAGAGGAGATGCGGGGGAAAAAAAAAAAAGACAAGTGTAAATGACAAGCCCTCGCCCTGCTCTTGCCACGGCAGGGGCGACCGGGGACGGGGTGCATGGCCATGCTCACGTGGGAAAGGAGTGTGAGCAGATGCTCACAAAGGTACAGGCGTGGGAACACGGGACGCGAGAGAAGGCGTCACCACGCGGCAGGATGGCAGCCTGATCCTCACATGGAGGCGTTTCTGAGGCTACAGTTTGGCGCACAAGTACGAGTTTTGGAAAGTACCTATCAAAATTATACCTATACCTGACATAAGGCACTCATTTACCTTCTTTGGTTGCAAGGTTAATATGTTTGTCCAGAATTATACCCAAGAGTTTCTGCAGCTTGGGAAATTCAGAAATACTGAATAGCATCTCTGCAATGTCAGTGAAGCACGGCTGAGGCCGATGTACTCACCGGAATCGTCTACATGATAATGACCTAGGACCTCTCTGAAGCATTTCTGTATTTGTGTACTCAACCTGCAAAATCACTCTGGAGCAAAGCTCTTGCGGAACTCCTCCAAAGACGACCTAGAGCAAGACCCTTCGTGGGGCTTGAGCCAGCAACCTTTTGGCTGTAAGCCCACACCCTGCTACCCATTTGGAAGATGTTCTGGAGAAGTATCACAAGGTGCCCACCTTCTCGTAGTTGGTCAGGCCTCCCATGACGGCCGGATCCACAATGCCGTTCAGCAGCATAGACAGAGGATTGATAGGAAGGTTGGGGTCATTCAGATGCCTCTGCACCATGTTGTTGATCTTCTCGTTAGTCAGCTGCATGGTCTCCATGGCGTTCTCCAGAGGACTCACCTCCTCCTGCACACAGACGAGGACAGACGGGACGAGTGAGGACACAGAACGCCTCACCATCAGGGCACCCGACACGCTTCTGATCAGTAGAAATATTCAGTTGTTCTGTCCTCGCATTTCAGAGCGGACGAGAGCACGAGATGTTCACACAGATGGCAGAGACACGCAAACGAGATAATTACAGCATGCCGATCCCACGACGGGCAGCCTGGGTGACCTTCAGCGAGAAGACTGACACCAAGCAAGTGCAGTATATTAACAGTAAGGTGTAGGGAAGGGGAAGCATTAATATCCCAGGCTGCACAGGATCTCTGCCAGCAGGACTATAATTGACTGTAATGCCAAAGGAGTGGAATACAACTCAAGACCAAATTTAATGAAACGCAAAAGCCTTCATATGTTTTCAAAGGCAAAGCGACTCATGGGTAGCATCAAAACTCTTGGGTAGTGCAACAGAATGCCTTAAAGGAGCAACAGCAGTATAAGCGTAGACTTGATCTCAGTGCAATATATACCAATATACACACAAATGTGCTGATACAGAGAGACTAGTGTTCAGTAATCGCCTGAGAAATTTTGGCTGTTTTACCTGGTTTAAGGCAAAATTCTGGACAGACTGTCAATAAAAATGAACATGAACCATCCATGAACATTTCCTGCATGCGCTGAACTGAATGCAACCTGCGGAAGATCCCCTAGGGGGTCCCAGGCTCGGAGCCCGATCGCACCCAGGAAGGCTGGCTGCCCCGGTCTGTGGATGCGGGAAGCAGAGGTCACACCCATAGTGGAATGGGTCGGAGCCCGATCGCACCCAGGAAGGCTGACCTCCTCGGTCTGGGCACGGAGCCCAAAGCAGCAGCCTTCCAGCAGCCAGCAGCACAACGGACCTGCCTAGTCAGTGTCAACGATTAATCCTCTCATTACTGGCCCACTTTTTCTTAATTACCAGGTTGCCATTGTAATTTAGTAACCATCTGGGTAACCTGTGATATATGAGGTTTGGCCGACGGGTGCCGATTGCTGAGCCGTGGGACTGTGTGAGGTCATGGGGGCCTGGAGATTAAGCTCTGTGAGCACATGTTAACGCTGCGTTAGTGCACCATGCCCCAGTAATAACCATCACTCGGAAAGCACTGATATTCACAGCGTATTCACAAACCGGATGTGCCACTTCGCAAAGCTTTACGAGGGAGGCAAGCAGTGCAATTCATACTGCAGACCAACCTGTAACTCCATAAAAGGGATTATATAAACCTGTACAAGTGATTATTTCTTGATCCTGGGTAAAGAAAAGACCCATAAATTGTGTTACTGTTCATATATTTTGCATATGGTTTCAAAATCCTATAGCCAATAAACACGCCTTGCATATCAGAGAGCTGTTTTAGGGTTTTTTGTTTTTAATATTCTTTTGAACAGCCTAAAGCAACTTGGATTTTCCAGAAATATTTCCTCATATATAGTTATTGACCAATTGGGTCAAACTGTTCAAAAGATATTTATAATTATCACATTATTAGACACATTGTAGACCAATGTAGTGCTTGGTTTCATAAGAACACAGAGGTAGTTTGATTAAGAGCATTGCAGCTCTGAGACCGCACATGCACGCGCACACACACACACACACACGCACACATGCGCGCACACGCACACATGCGCGCACACGCGCACACACACACACGCACACAGACACACGTTTGTATTTATCTGCATTCACAGATCAAACTCCTCTGCCATGAAACATCCTAAATGAAATTCCATACCCTGACACACACATCAGGACAGAAAATCTCTCCTTTCAGCGGGTATAACGGTTGACTTCCATAAATGGTGACACCATGACTAAGGGCAATACTAAGGGAGAGGGAAAAACTGCTTCTACGCTGCAACCCCGTATGTAGACGCATAACGGGCCAAAGCCTCCAAAATAAAACATACCGCTACGCAATTTTGCCAGGTTGTTCTGCCCGCTTCCACAGACCTCCGCTGCATGCAATCTAGAGTGCAGTACTAATCAATGAGTCAAGCGGGATGTTAGCCCACCCCCCCGGCCCCTACCGCCCCCCTCAACCCGTGTGTTTGCAGAAAGCCTGGCGTGAGGCTCATTAATGAGCCCGTCCACGCGGCATTTAAGCGGGCAAATCCCAGTGATCCCTGGGTGGCCCCCCGCAGACAGGGGTGTGATGGTGAAGCCTGGCCAAGCATCTGTGTGGCACACTCACCGTGAAGCAGAAATGCACCTCGAACCAGCGCAGGATGCCTGGCAGTTTGTACGCCGTCACATACGTGGTCCTCTCAATCCACATATTCTGGGTGGGGGGGAGAGAGAACTCAGCCACAGACAGGACATTTCCAAAGGTCTCATTTTCAATGTAGCCCTCACTGACTTCTGCTTATTATGGGCAGCGGGTTTATTACTCTGGTGTCGAGCGCTCAGGTTATTAGAGCCTGAGCCCCCCAGTGGCAGTCTGTTACACTCAGAAACACAGGGCCAGCAAGAAGCCCTAAGACAGGGAACATCCAGATCGGCCCTCAAACAAAACTCTATAACACAGTGCTCTCGCTTGGCCCAGTTCTTGGATGCAAATTTATAACACAAAAAAGAAAAAAGATACATTAAATAAATATGCAGAACTATTGCTACTGAGAAATTTAATTTAACGTGCAAAAGAACAGCAAAGCATAAAAATTACTGAGCAATTTGCAAATATTTAAAAAAAGTTCAAATTCAAACTGAGGTTGAACTAAAGTATTGTCGAAATAAATAATCATCTCAAGACTCATGCATATAGACATAAACATAAAACAAACAAAGAAAAAATAATTACTGCAAACTCATTCTCCGGATCTTTTTCTCCCTTCCTAAAAGGCCTGGAGTACTGGAACTTTTGGACTTCATTCACCGTATAAAAGCTATAAGGGAAAAAGAGCAATAAAATAAAATACATACAGTAAGAGGCTTTATAAACCTGATTACACAGCATCATTTAGCTCTTTAATGTGAACAGGTAAGATAATTTAGTCCACACCAGACCAGTGCAAAGGAGAGTCAGAAAGTACACAATTCAAGAGCAGGAGTGGCGCACAGGCTCAAGGTCAGTGTGCCATGAGGGCTGTGTCCCGCAAGGTCAGTGTGCCACGAGGGCTGTGTCCCGCAAGGTCAGTGTGCCACGAGGGCTGTGTCCCGCAAGGTCAGTGTGCCACAAAGGCCGCATCAGGCCTTCCTCCTGCTTTTGGATCACGGGACACACCGATCCCTGCTTTCAGGCATCTACATCCCATCCCATCCGTATAAAACACGACCTAACCTAACAACCTGCTGAGCCGCTTCAGTAACACATCATCATAAAGCAAGCCAAGCACTGCTCTCCGGATGCTGAATTAGCTGTCCACTGCAGTGTCAAAATGTCACATGAGTTAAATGCAGAGGACACATTTCGTTATGTGCTGTGGTGTGTCAACAATGACAATGAATCACTTCACTTTAAACGTATTTTAAATGTGACATTTCTAAAGAATACTCCTAAGGAGCAGAGGCTGAGTTATGTGAGCCGTGTTTAATGCTTCTTTTCTCTTTTAAGCTTGTTGTTTGCACTCCAATTAGCTGGCGAGATGTAATCCTGAGATTTGGAGATGCAGTCAGAAAGTTTTGCAGGGGTTTAGCAGAGCGACGGCCTGTGCTGTGCCCTTCACGTCTTCCTGCACAGACTCTCTTAATCCAGGCTATTAAAACGGCGGAAAATTCACATAATCGCTCAGGTAAACAGCAGCTGTTGATACTCTTCCGGTGTATTAATCCCAAAGCAAACACCGTCCACTGTTTGCACGTGTGCCCGGGCGGTCAAACTGGACATCAGAGCCCGCGCTGAGTGTCCCCGGCACACGGCTGTTTGCTGAAGCTCCACAGGTGCCGAGCTGGACATCAGAGCCCGCGGCTGAGTGTCCCCGGCAGGGGGCTGTTTGTTGGAGCTCCGCGGGTTTATTTACCAGAATCATTTACATACTGATCACTAAGATGCTTCCCTGTTGTATTAAATGCTTCACATAAACCCCATCATCCACTGTCGCCAGCTAGCCCGTCTTCAAATTTAAGTGCAGCTTAACATAAAACAAAATTTTACCACTCACACACAATTTAAATGACTAGAGGTTAGAATCCAAAATTACACAAAAATATTGGTATTATTTTCAATTAAAGTTTCAATTAAAGATTTTATATCGTTTGGGTTATGATTTTGCCGATAAGATAAAAAAAAAACACCGTTTACATTACAGTACATGATCAGCAGAAGGACCACTGACCATCAGAGGATTCGAACCAATACCCACAGTTAGTATCACAGCTACACGCGATGTACCTAGCGTTTTGCCCCGTTACAGTGTTCTCTCACCTTAGGGTCTAGCCTACCCATTAGCAGCTTGTGTTTCGCTGCATATTATAAAATAAACGTTAAAATTACCACGTAAAAAAAATATATATAATTTGAGATGGAAGTGATGGATATTTCAGTGCCTGCACATCCTTACTGAGCACACACGCAAACAACTAGTGGGGGAGAAGCAGCCCACCTGACGATCTGCTCCGACACGGGCTTGTTCTGAAACTTAGACGGCAGCTCCAGCTTTGGCTTCACGGTGAAACACTGGATGTCTGTCCCCAGAAGTGAAGGATTCTTTTTTTCCTTTTTCTTTTAAACCAAGAGTATAAACTTTGAAACAAGTGAAAAACTTAATGTGCCTAAAACCTAAATAAACTAATCGGGGGAGGGGAAACAAGGGAGTTATTACTCGCATGCTTCTGTCAAATACAGAGGTAAAAGTTCTGTGTAAGCAATCAAGGTCTTTCAGGGCAATAGGTCTTCATGTTACGGTTGAGTGCAGTGCGATGTAAGGCCCCGCCCACAAGGGCTGCATCAGACTGCGCTATGCAGGATACACTGCCCGGAGGAGTTCTTGGTGTCCTCTGTGGGCGGCGTGGTCGTCTTCATCTTCTCCGCGTTCGGGAACTGGGTCAGCAGCCTCGCCTCGAAGTCCTCCCGACGTTCATACTCCTTTCCTCTGTAGATGAACATCTTGTTCTGCAACGGAAGGGAGAGGTATGTTCAAGGCCAGTGAGAGTGCCCCCCAGGGGTCGCTGAGACCATTAAGGCTGGATGGCACTGCATGGCCTGGTGGTGTAATGCCAATTCCCATGTTGCCCCAACTGGCTTCACCTTCTGATCCTTAATGTTGTCATGAAGCAGACTCAACCCCTCACCGTGCATCACCAGCATCACTAACTCTACCCTCACCCAGCCTCACTGACGAATGGGAAACCACACGCTGTGTCACATGGTACAGAGGGGGCGGGGCCTGGCACTGATGGGACTACTTGAAGTGTAAACGAGCTGTCCACCAAGAGGCAGGACTCCACACTAACAATCCATCTGTACACAAATAAAGGAAAGTAAAAATAGAAGCGAGTGGGAGGGCTCTGGAAATTACATTAGCACATATGAATACCCAGAATGCAGTGGGGGGCATTTAGTATTTACCATCATCACCTGAAATGAGTATGACAGCGAGTGGCTGGCTGTTCTGCCCACACCGGCCCCTAAACCTGGGCCCCTGCACTGGCAAGCGGACAGTGAATATGCATCACAGCCATATGGGAATATTTATAGTTACTGCTCCATTCGTTCGGTTAGCTGTCGCCTTAAAGGGGCAGGCTCGCGAAAGGGCCCGGTCCTGAATTTATTACTACACTTTAAGCAATTAACTCTTGTTCACAAATTAAGCTTGAGCACTGCTGCATTCCCACAGCCTGCTTCCACTGTAACAGACTGAACTTACAGTGTGAGAGCACCGCGTTTGTTCCTACGGATCACATTACGGATCTAAATGTTATTTAAAGTTGCCGAGGCAAATTTTATGCGATGTAATTTCACAACATCTCTCTCAGACAGCATAACTTGCACAGCTATGTGTGGAATAAAATTAAGGCTTGGAAGAAGTGCCTGCAGGGACTGTCACCCCAGGCAATTTACCTGGCTTCTAACAGCAAATGTGCATCAAAGGTTCAACGGAAGTTGCTCTTCCAGCTTTTGAAGGCTCCCTACATTTGCGTGACTGTGTTCAGTGACTCTCAGGCTGCAGAGGGGCTGTTTCGGTTGTGTGTTTGTTGCGTCCCTGCTCATGAGGATTTATTAATCACACACACACACACAGCACTGGCTCAGCAGTGATGGATTTCGCTCGATTTTCACACCGAGCCGTAATACCTGACAGTACAGCACTAATCCAGGATTACTGTCCACATTTAGGTAGCAGTAGCTGCACAGACGCACTGGCTGAAGCGTATCAAATCAAGGAGCCCTTAAAACTGGGACGTGTAAAGCAGGAACCAGGCACTTTCCTGCCATAATATATGCAGACGGATTTAGGAACGTGCGGGTAAGTAGCTGTTAGTAGCTGAATAAGGCACTTACTTGGCGAATCAATCTGAATAGGGAAAAAAATAAAGTTTCTCAAGCCGTGTTAAGGATTTATTCTATTTCCTGAGGGTAACACCAGCTACGTGCCACAATACCAATTAATCTGCAAACCCAGAGCTTATAGATCAGAGAGCTACAGCAATTTCCCTTAGAGCTGGTACTTATGTCATTATATACGTCTCAAAAAATGCGAAGGCTTTTAAAGAGCGAGCGAGTCGCGTCCGGCGAGCCCCCTTCCCAGGATGACTGATGCTCAGCGCCGCCGTGACCTTTGGCAGGTATGACCTTCCCCGGAAATGAGAAGATACACTCCACGTGCATGACTGCATGGCTCAGAGGACCAGGCGCAGGCCTATGGTCCCCCGTTTTCACCCACCAAACCACACAGGCTGCACCAGGGACCCCAGTGTGACACTGCACTAGGGCCATCATACGGTACATGCCCCGGTAGTGGGGCTTACAGATGAATGAATTCCTTACGACAGTCGTGATTGGACAGCTCTCATGACATCATAATGTGAAGAGAACGCTCGGGGCGGGGGGGCGTCTGCTCTCCCCCCTAATTCATTTTACAGATTAATTTCAATAGTATTAAGTAGCTAGAATGAATAAAGGAATATCAGGAGTTCTCATGAGATCCATGGCCCATGAGATCAGAGCATGAAGAGTCGAGACCCTCCTCTCTGGGGCATCATGCGCTATGAATTTAATTTATATGAAATAACATTTAAAAACCCCTCAGGATGCTGACGAGGACAGAAGGCATGAAGATGAACGGCACCACACCTGAGCAGCTGTGCTGGGTCACCCTGGGCGGGCTGCAAAAAACCAACTGAGACCTACTACCCCAAAACCCTTCCAGCGCCGAATGCCATCTCGGAGCCCTAACGCGTGTCCGCAGCATGCGAGAGCTCTGCGCGTGGGTGCTGACCCTGAATTAGCCCCCGCTGGCAAATAAAGGCGCCATCAGAAACAGTCATGCTGCCAGTGGGCGGCATATTTCCTCATTTATGGCTTTTTACATAATTTGTTTTTGCGGTTTTCTATAGCACTAAGTCACCAACTGCCAAACAACCGACGGCCCATCCTCCCTGTGTGTATACATGCAGAAAACCATATAAGCAAATATATAACAGGAAAAAAAGCAAATGTAATTACAGAGCTACATTCTGATTAATGGTAGTGTCTGTTCCTGATGTTAAATGCCATGTTATTGTATACGTTTTCAGGCAAGTCCCACGAGACCCTGTACTGCGGCCCCGTCTTACCCTGAGGAAGGAGGGGAAGCCCTGGCCATAGTAGCCGACGGCGAAATAGTCTGGCTTGGGTCTGATCACCTTGACGATGTTCTCGTAGAACTGGGCCTGCTTGCGCTGTGGGGAGAGGGGCACAGGGCTGGGGGTGACAGAGCACAATCGGAGGCACTCGGCACATGGGACTGAAGTGGCCCGAGGCTGGACGTTACGCCGCCAAACTAACCTCTGGAGTGCTACAGGGGTACAACAGCAAAGTGGAGCCTCATAAGTAGCAGAGGCAGTGTTTACCACCATTCAAAGCATGCATTTGCGCCTTGGGGGCCCCCTGTTGGCCACAAGCAGTCACTACACTTAATATTAAATAAATGTATTCCTTATTTAGGAATCCATTTATATGAAATAGCTACGATTTTATGACTACCTGCTAGCTCTTAAGTTTTTGAAACATTTGAGGGGGGACAGGACACCCCCAAAACGACTTCTTGAGTTGGGGGCCCCGGAAACAATTAAATCGGCCCCCGGCCACTAGGGAGCCGGCACTCACCAGCAAGGCGCTGAGCTGCTCGAAGTCGAACATCTCATTCTCGTACTGTTCTGCCAGCTCCTTACCGAGGATGATGGCCTCCTCCCACATCTGAAAGGACAGAGCGAACCCCGCCGTTAATTTCCATATACAACGTGTTCTCAGGCTAAAGCCGCATCGTGCGCGACAGAGAACTGCAGACAGAAAAAAAAAAAGAAAACCTTCGCTTATTCTGCACTAAAGCGAAAATAAATAAAAGACGTTAAAATGCTGATGGCGGAGAGCAGATGCTTTCCGGATCGACGCGTGCTAATTTATTCTCACGGATTCTCAAGGCTTTTCACGGGAACTAAGGTGCTGTGGGAGAGGGGAGGGAATGTTAATGTTTCGCCTGCGTCTATTTAACGGATTGTTTTCCGGGAATCGCATATGTTCCTGGTGTCGCGTGGGCAAAAGCCCGCAGCTGGAGGGGCGAACGGGACCCAGATTTAGCCGTGGCCGCAGGGTAACACACCATCGTCACTCCCTGGCACCTGGGCACATCTAGATATTCCGGCGGGCTGGTACAGGAGAGGGCCTTCCGAATCGCACTTATTATTAATAAGGTTAAATGAGATGATCACATGATGTGAGAGGGGGGAGGAATACAGGGACAGCCCTCGATCAGAGGTCCTACACAGAGGGGCCAATTTGGTGCTGGTGGGGGGGTGGGTGAGATGACATAACATCACATCTGTTTGGCAGCAGAGTATCTGTTCCCAGATCAGCTGTGAGCGGCGCGGGGGCTCTCCCTGGCTCTCGCCCCACTCTGTCCTCAGCTCGGAGGAGACGGCCCCCGGCTGGCTCAGCACCTTCCCGCCAGCCGCAAGACGACAGCCCCGTGGGTGCAGAGCTCCCGCTGGAGGGGAGATCTCTCTGTAGATGGAGACATCTCCGCAGCCCCCGC
>JAODKL010000041.1:5443559-5454573 GCA_026780765.1 Petrocephalus schoutedeni
CCCCCCCCCGCCCCCCCCCCCCCCCCCACGCGCCCCCGAATCCGCAGTATCTGCCTGTCAAGCAGAGGCACGCCGCCAGGGAGCCACACGGCACGCAGAAGACGGGGCTGGCGAGTCAGACGCAGCCAGGAGAAGCTGCCGGAGAGGGCTGCAGAGGGGGGTGCATATTACAGGTACATAGGCATTCCCCGCGCCCCATGTCCCCCATTCGGGGGGGAGTGGATAATGAGCTAAAACCTCGACCCAAACAGCCCCCCCAACACCACAAGCCCCCACCCAGAGCCCGCCCGGCGCTCACCTTGCCCTTGTCAAAATAGGTGATGATCTCCTGATAGAGCTGCTCCTTCAGCTGGCCCTGCGTGGCTGCCTGATAGCCGTCCCTCTGCGTCAGGTGGGCGGCACATGGCTCCTCGGACCACTGGCGACACACAGATGCCCGCCGGTGAGCCAATGGGAAGGTGGCCCGCGGCCCGGCCACGCCTCCTCGCACACGGGAAACTGGGTGCACACTCATGCGAAGAAATAAAATCACGTGCACAAATGCAGACAGACATGTATGTATGACACACAGACACGCTTACATGCCGTGTAACCACACACACACACACACACACACACAAACAAACACACACACACACACACAGTCCGTGAATTCCTATCATTATGGGGACGCTCTAATCATTCCTATGGGCATAACCCTGATCCCAACTATGACACCCTTAACCCCTACCCAGCCCTAACCTTAACCATAAGTAACCAAACAAAATGCGAGACTTTTGGCATTTTTAGTTTTTTGATAGCAGACAGATTTTTATATAATTGAAGTTATGCTTGTGAGGACTGAAAACATGTCCCCACAAGGTAAAAAGCAGCAGGTTTTTATCACATTGTGGGGACATTGGGTCCCCACACACTGTAATAATTACGAAGCCACACACACACACACACACACACACACACACATGGGATCAGAAGGTCATTTGACCATGCAATCTAGCAGCGGCCATCGATGTGTAATCGCAGGGCAGAAGTCAGGAGGACAGGAGGATTTGGCGTCCCCGGGTGGGGGGCTGGTTGGGGGATGTCAATTTGTCCCAAAGCTCTGGAGGCCTCATTAAGCATTCTGCCGGATTCTGTAAACACCAGAGCGGGCAGTGTGGTGCCGTGCGACACTACAGGGGAGATTAAAAGGGCTCCTTCTGCTGAGCAGAGAGTCAGGAGAGCCGCTCTCAGCCCCTCGCCCCGACAGAGCCAGAGGACACGTCTCTGTACTCCAGCCAATAGCTACACGCTACGGCCCACTGAAGGAACCAAAGTCAATGCAAGCTCATTTCCCAGTGCACATAATTAACATTTCCATCGTCTGTGGGAGCGATGAAAGGCTCCCGGAGACTAAAACAAGCTATAAAAGACGCGGATGTGCAGAGATGAGCCGGCACTTAGGGTACTGTGAGAACAGTGCCTCTGAAAATGATGAGCGGAGACTGACACCGAGCTGTGTGGGGGAGCAGCTTAAACCAAGCAGAGGGCACGCGTGTGACGTGATACTGGAGACGCCCGGAACACGGGCGGGCTTCTCTGCCGTTCCTTATTTATTTTCCACACAGGATAAAGTCATCAATAACACTCGGAAAACAATATTAGGAGGAGGGAGATTAGACTGACAAACAGCATTTCGGCGGTATCCACCACGTAACACTTCCAAGGGGCCGCCTATGCAAATCCTGCCGCGGGGAGGCGGCCTCGGCGGGACTCGGCAAAGCCGCCGCGTAACGAGGAGATCACACCCCGGGCTCATTCCGGAACTGATCTCATTTCACAGTATAATAAGGCCACGCGCCTCTGCTCGCAGAGGAGAGCGGCTTCCATCAAGGAATCCCGGGCGCTGCCATGGGACCAGAGCTAAAAATGGAGCCTGCTTACTCTCCGGAGCGCCCGCTGCAGGACACTCGGCTCCGGCGGGAAGGCAGCGATCCGGGCCCAGCCTGCTCCCCTCCCAGCTTCCTGCGCCAGAGGGGAGGTGCTGGAGACGGACGCAGAGGCTGTGGGTGGCTCGAGATCCAGGAGGGACCTTATTATAGCAAGCCCCCCCTCCCCCCCCCCTCCTCCACCAAAGACATCAGAGGAAGTTCATTCTCATCAGCTCTTTGTTTTTCTAACCCCAATTCCTAATGAAGTTTTTTGTTATGACTTGCTCTTGCTCTTGGAGGGTGATGGGGCTGTCCAAAGCAACCCCCCCCTCCAGAAAATGACAAGGGGACACCTCAGCTGATACAGCCCATACACATCTGGACTACGTGAACACTCTGAATAACGGAGGTCACACACAGGCCAAGGAGGAGGACAGGAATGCAGCGAGAGCGGAGCACGGGCAGTGCCGGGGACGGCACGGCGAGGACCCCACAAGGACCCCACGAGGACCCAGCGAGGGCTGACCTTGAGGAGCCTGGCGTGCAGAAGCAGCGTGTAGGCGGCCTCTGTGTAGTTGTCACACTCTCTGTGGAGGTCGCACAGTTTGTACAAGTACCTAAGAGTGAGAAATAAAATTAGAAGAGCCGAGATTTGCCCGGAATGCCAGAGTGCGTTCAGAAATAACTGCTTTTAATAACCCCGCCCCACCATTTTTAACAGCTAGAGATCTGACATGCAAGACTAAGACTAAGCACACCATGTGGTGCAACAGGGTGTTAGTTCACTCCTGTGTTGCATTCAAGCAGAGCTGTTCAAGTGCAATAATGACTGCCAGAAAGAGGAGAAAAGACTGCAGGAGACAGGCAGGTGATTCCTCAACAACGGTCACAGTTACGGAAATCCAGGAGAGGCCAAAATAACACAGGAACCGCGCAAGCAATAGTGGAGGAGAGAGAGACTCAGCTCTGAATCATTTAAGCCAGTGTTTCCCAATCCAGTCCTCGGGGAACCACAGACGGTCCAGGTCTTTGCTCCCTCCCAGCTCCCTGCCAGACGGTCCACGATGGGAGCTGGGAGGGAGCAAAGGCGTGGACAGTCTGTGGGTCCCCGAGGACTGGACTGACAAACACTGCTTTAAGCAGTCCAATTAAAGCACCTGGCTCAGGCTGGCAACAGAGATGGGTAATTTCCATGTCAACAAAGCAAGCCTCTGTCTGAACAGAGGCAGCCAATCAGAGCTGTGCGTGAAATCCGGCCTCTCAAAGTCACAAGGTAGGCGACTGATTAGCTCTGACCACTGAAACATCGACAGAGGCAGATTAACAAGTGCCTATGGTCACTACAGAGGGCGCCACCCTGTAGCCACACACAACACAGCTGTCCAAAAGGAAGTTAACGGATCGGGATGTTCATACCTTATGTACATCTCCTCCCTTTCAATCTCTTTGTAGAAGTTCTGGAGAAAGAACAAAATGCATCACTGCACATGACAAGTATTTTAACGTGATTCTCGCTTCAATGTCTATTGGATTTTCGTATGGGGACATTAACAGCGCAGAACAGTAAACACCATAACAGTATTAATCCAAACCACTGATTTCTGACCAAAACTCCACTCAAAGCCCCACAAGCTTCCCTCACACCCGGCCTCACAACGTGATCCTTAACGCTACGAGAGGCGTGCCAGCGCGACCCGGCCTCTCTGGGCATTTCCCAGAATCTCCTACACTGCAGTACGGGAAAAAGGGGCCATTAAACACAGATGCGAGTCCACAAGCTCGCTCCAGGGAACAGTCTCCACAAAAGGGAATCGATGCCGCCGGCTGGCGAGATGGACCTCTTACAGATCTGATTACCTTGGAGCATGCGGCTTATTGTGAGGAACAGAAAATTAATTTCGCCCAGGAACAATGGGGAATGCCCAGAGTGAAGACAAGCAAATCAGGAAGGGGTACAGCTGACAAGACAGCCTGCAGGTGGTGGGGGACTTTGGCGGAGAGTAATGTTTCTCAGCCGGGTCCCCGAGGACCCCGGGACAGTCCACGTTTTTGCTCCCTCCCAGCAAAGCTGTACCAGGTAATTCAGTGTTCTTGACTGTCTGGTTCATTCATAACTGTTTGGTTCACCTGTGCTGGGGGCTGGGAAGGACTGTTGCCCCCCCCCAGGACCAGGCTGGGAATCTGCTTTAGTGGGGCAGGAGTCTCAGCCCCCAGGGTTACAAAGCGGGCGCAAAGGGAACCACGGCAATCGGTCCCAAAATGCACTGTCCAAAAAGAAGAGTCTAGCGACATGTATATGTTCTTAGAAACCAGGAGGTGAAAGGGGGAATGTGTGGAACTTTACACACCTTTTAATATTAAAGAGGGAATGTATAAGATAGAAAAGTAAAATGTAAGAAAGTAAGACCGTTCACCAGAAGGAGGGCAAAACAACATCCTAAATACTACAGCAAACAATGTAAACTAACGCAATCCTGTCAAACGTTTCACTGCCCACACGCTCAGGACGCAAACAAATTTGGGAAAACAGCCTGTTCCGACTTTCAGATCCAGTGGTGCTTGAACAGCTGAACAGAGTCACACATGACAGAGCTGCGTGTTCATCCAGAGGAAGGAGCGGCCGCAGGGAGCCAGCGGGAGGCGTGGCTGCACCGCGCTGCGGGGGCCCTCACCAGCACGTTGACGGTGCAGCTCATGCGGTTCTCCTTGTTCTCGTCGTGCATGATGGTCCTGTAGTCCAGCAGTCTCTCCAGCAGACGCACCACCAGTGTGACGAAGTTCTCCCCGTTCTTGTCCAGGTACTTGTGCTTGCGACAGTGTTCCTGAAGGCTGGGAGATGCGGCAGGCCGCGTCAACACAAATCACACGCGCTTACGGAGCTACGTTTACATGGCTTGTGGTGGGGCACCCTTATAGGTCATTAACGCACTAGTCCAGGGGGGCGCCGTGGCGTGATTTTAATGATCTGCCATGCCCCCCCCCCCCAGAGTCTCAGCCGTTAAGCGACACTCACATCTTCTGGAAGAGGACCTTGTACTGCTCGTCGCCGCGGCCGCCCTCCACCTCGTGATCCAGCTTGGTGATGATCTCGTTCTCGAACTGCAATTAGGAGTGTAAATAAGCAGCCCGGCTCGTTACTCGTGTCATTAGCTGCCCGGCTACCCGGTGGCCCATGTCTCTGGGGTGCCGCAGGGTTTAGGCTGACAGGGCTAAGATTAGCGGCGCTTCATTTTAAGGGTGTGCTGACCAGCAGCTCCAGCTAAATCGGTTGGGTTGTCTGTAACAGAAAGCAGGTCAATCCAACGTAGAACCAACCGCATCCGACTACAGGGGGGAAGCCCGCCAAGGCTGCCTCGGGGATACAATGCGATCCCACAACAAAGCCTCTCTCCCGCTAGCGGCGGAACGCTGAGATGCGGAATCCTGCCTTTGAGAGGGAGCCTGACGGGTCCCAGGGGCTGCCCGGGCTCCAAATTAACTTCACACGGCCTCGCCGGCTACGGGATCCGCGCGCTAAAGATGGCAGGCGGGAAATCGTTTACCGGATGCCACAAAGTGCACTCTAATAACGGAAGGGCTTTGACCAATCAGACGGCACCTCACAAGGAGGCAGCCTAACAGCGGATATACATACGGTGCATTCCGCCAATATCAAAAAGGAGCTACCTTTCCATGGGGATCTGGCTTCCCTGAAGAACACTGCATGGAGCGTGCTGCACAAACTGCAGTCCCAGATCATCTGATTGAGTTTCAAGGCACATGAGCCAAAGAAACGCCTAACGCCAGTATGTCCCCTGGCCAGCATGCCCAGCTGGCTCCAGGCCCTAGGGCAGTAAGGGCTTGAAGGTGTCGGCAGCACTGACCCGCTGGAAGCTGCGGGTGAGAAGGAACTCGCACTGCATCATGTCGAAGAAGATGGGAATGGTGGCCTTGCGCAGCTCGATCTCCGGCACCAGTGTCATCTCCAGCATGGGCCCCACCATCTCCGGGATGAACTTGATCTTGTGGGGACCTGTGAGAGAGCAAATCCACGACCGTCAGAATGGTTATGCGGCTTGAGAGAGTCCTCCCCCCCTTAGGCCCCCTCCAAGCTGCTGGCAGACTGGTGGTCCGGGACACACAGCAGAACACAGGGAAAACACTGCCGCGGTACATGGGCACTGTAAACAGGCTGATATATTACGCTTCTCTGAGCAAGTTGACATCTGAATAGAGTTAAATGCGACTTAGCTCAGTGTTTCTGCTGGCCCATATCTCACACTCATTAGCACTCTGCGTTCTTTAGCAGTCTCTCTCAGTAGCCCTATCCCTTTCATAAGCACAGCCTTGTCATAACCCTAACCCTCTCATAACCACAGCCCTGTCATAACCCTAACTCTCTCAGAACCATAGCCCTGTCATAACCCTAACCCTCTCATAACAACAGCCCACCATCACCCTTTCAGTCTGTCCCCCACGGCACTGATTTCATTCCCATGAACCACTACTGGGTCACTAACCAAACACAATATAATCCATAAAGCATCGTTTGGCACGTGAGGCGCGACTTTAGCGACACCAGTCTCTCTCTCTCTGACACACTCTGCCCTTTTAATTTGTCTTCCATTCTATCATTCGCTGGGAATGGTGTTTTTCCTTTGACTGCTGCAGGTACAAATAGGGTTTGGACCATATAAATGCTTTATGTATATGCTTTAGAACACTGACTAATTGAAAGAGGATAAATTAGCTTATTACCTTAAATCCTGTGTGAGAAAAACTGATTTAAAAAAAAATGCCACTGGGCTTGGAAAGACCATGATGGGAACTCATGTGATCTATGTGTCAGTCACAAAGAAAGGGTCACTCATGATAGGAGGAGAGATGTGACCTTCATCTCTGGAGACCAATAAATTCAGACGCCTGGCAGAAGTGCCAGCCCTTCCACCCACCCTCCCTCCCTCTCCGGAACAAAGCCAGTTCATTCTGTTCTTTACAGCTATCGGTCCCAAGACCCATTCAAATGTCTTATTCTAAGATGACATTAAAAGGACTGAACACTTTTATTGACGGGGATAAGGGGGGAGGAGGAAGGGACAGACGTTAGCTGACATGGAGGAGGAGGAGGAGCAGGCTTACCCAGGTTGTACCACATGTCTCGGATTTCAAACCCGATCTGTCGCCTCATG
This sequence comes from Petrocephalus schoutedeni, assembly GCA_026780765.1. Taxonomy (NCBI): domain Eukaryota; kingdom Metazoa; phylum Chordata; class Actinopteri; order Osteoglossiformes; family Mormyridae; genus Petrocephalus; species Petrocephalus schoutedeni. Next base: position 5,450,638 of record JAODKL010000041.1, read on the forward strand.
TCTTGGTACCTAAAAGCCAAACGAGTGACGTAAGTGAATGAAGGAGCAGGTAGTGCTGAATGAGCGGGTGAGAGGCGTGACGCCTGAGGGAGGGGGCAGAGTGTGAGTAATCCTCACAGCCTCACACCAGCACAACCGCCCCCCCCCCCTCCACCGCAACCTCGCGGAGCACAGGTCACATTGTAATCTCAGGGAAGCAGGACAGACCCCCCCAGCCAGCAGCCAGCCTCATAGGCGTCCCTCAGATGGCACAGCCCGCACCGGCTAAACTAAACTAAAAGAAAGATATGTGGGAATTTAAAGAAACCCCCCCACCATCACTTTTATAAATGAGCGCTCCGCCCCTCACAGCCGCGCCCTGGCGTCTCAGATGCCTTCTGTCCCCAGAAGAACACGGCACCCTGATACTAAAGATGTGAGGAGCGTGTGGAAGGTTATTTCACGGAGTGGAAGCTGATGATCTAGTAATCTGGCCCTGAAACATGGAAATAATAGTAATAATAGTAATAATAATAATAATAATAATAATAAAGCCTGACAGATTGATACTTATGTGCATTCAAAACAGACAAATTAATAATAAATTGATATGAACCCATTAAGTCTCATGTTTTGACAGGAATATTAAAAGCCATCGCCTTGCCCAATTCATTTTAACGTAATTACTGTCTGCCAGGCCCCTGTCAATAAGTCAGCTGCGTGTGTGTGTGTGTGTGGGGGGGAGGGGTTCCCTTCCATAACAATAACAAGCGCATATTAAGGCATCGCGCTGTGGGAGAGGCCGCCGCTGGGCCTTACTCTATGTGAGAACCACGCTGATGCCTTCCACTAGCTGGACCCTATGGGCCAGGTCTAAGTTGACTGCATAGAGTGACATTTCTTTGAAATCCATGACACTTGAAGCCCGGCTGCAGATTCCTCTGTGCCTGCTTTGTTTGTGCTGTATGGTCTGGGAGTGGCCGGGGCAGAGCAGAGTGGGGAGGGCCTAACTCAAGCAAACGCAACTAACTAAACAGCCTGAATCAGCAGGATGCTGGCAGCAGATTATACACCGCATGTGCATTTTGGGGGAAAATAATGAATTTTAATGCTCACACACAGAATTTACTTACATGAAAACAAATATTAAAATGAAAATGATATTAAAATTTCACACTGAACAAAGAAGCCCGACAGCCTGGTTTAGGGGAGGGGGGATCCCATTGAGCACAGAGACGATTTCTCTTAAATGGTAGCTCAGATGTCACCCCAACCAAGACCATGTGAGAGCTCTGCTCCAGTCCCTGACCCGTGACAAGGTGTGTGATCTCGCCTGGAAAGGCGGCCGGCTGGGGGCCCGCTCAGGGAGCTCGGGCCAGATTGAGTTCACCCCACCGTTTTATCATGAAGGCAGCCCCAAGCACCCTGCCCCGAGGCTCGACGCCAATAGCGAAGGGGGATAACCCGGGGGAGGGTGACCCCCCCCCCAAAGCCGAGAGGCCACCACACAGCTCTGACCGTGGCACACAACACGAGGAGAGTGCGAGCAGAGGGTGCCGGCGGGCGCCCGGCACGGAGCGCAGCCTGGGGCACTCACTTTTGGAAGATCTTGGCCCGCTTGGCGCTGGAGAAGTTCTCCAGCTGCAGGGACTCCTGGGTGAGGAAGGCCACCGCCAGGTGGAAGTAGTTGTTCCAGAGCTATGGAGAGGCAGGAGGCATGGGGAGGGTGAACAGGGGGGGGGGGCATGACAGGCACACTTACCCACAATGCTCCCCATAGGGAGCCTGTCACACAGCTCTGCCTCTCTCTCTCTCTCTCACACACACACACACACACACACACACACAATCCAGGTCTATTATGAGGAGACAGTAGATATCACAGTGGCTACAGGGGTCCTGCTCCCACTGTGGCTGTGAACAAGGGCCTAGTTATACTGTCCAGCTGCATGAATGGGCAAAACTATCACTCGCTTCCTATAAAACCCCTATTTGCTGTGGAGTGTGTCCTGCCCTGCTAAGGCTCGGCCATACTATAGCAGGAAGGTAAGACGGGCCAGCATTTGAACCTGACACCTCTCTATGCGGCTCTTTTAAACAGGAAGCCGCTTCCTCCACTATAATCCATTAAACTTTAGCTGAAATTTATTGTTGGGAACTCCATTCTGAGCTCCTTGGTGATGGGTGCCGTGGTCGGGGACGGATCTCCCAGTTTGTCCATAGGAAGGGCGTCATGTGACGTTCATGACATTGTGTTTCCCTCAGAAGGCAATGCAGAGAGCAGCCGTAGCACATACAATATCTCCAGCCCGCGCTTTCGTCACTACGACCCGCCAGCAGACACGGAGATAAGTCCCCTAGAGACCCGGAAGCTCCACGTGGCCCACAGGCTGATTCCAGCAGAAAGTACGTTCTGTTCAGATCCAGGCGAGTGCAACGTGTTTCCGCTTTAATGGCTAAAAGCGCACAGCATCACGACAAACACAGAGCTTACCTGGAGCTCAAAGCTGGTCTGATCCAGAAACCTCTTGTTCAGGACGGCTGCGTACTGATTGATGGCCCGCAGGAAGACTCTGGAAGACAGGGGGGGGGGGGCTGATTTAGGCTATTTCTACACTAAATTTACAAGGGTTTGCAAAGGAAAAGGTCTGCATTCACATTGCCATTGTCACCAAAACGCATGAGCCCACACTGCACCAGTGTGGCAGAGTGCCTTCTAACGGCTAAGTGCTTTTTTTCTTACCAGGCACAATCATGTTGTCACTATCATTTAGCAAAGTTTGACCAAAAGGAATAATTATAATAGAAATACCCAGTAATAATAATTTAGGTATATATAATCCTGAGTTAAATACAAGAAATATATTCAGTAGCTCTTACCAGTCAGAGCTGCATAATGAGACTGTAGTAAAGCACTTTTGCAATTGTTCATGAGTTGCATCAGATTCATATCAACTTCTAAAAGCGATGTCTGTAGAATAGTTGGAGGTTTCTTATATTGAATATAAATTTTCAACTCTGTTTAGGGATGGGAGGAGACACGAGTACAGCAATGGGGAAAAGCAAGCAAACCGACGACTTTGCTTGGACCCATGATGAGGTGGAATTGCTCCAGAGAGTATCCCACGGTTACTAGACGTGCGCGACAGCCCAGAACACAGACCGGGAGCCTTGCCTTTCGAAATATGACGACATTTTTGCAGAGGTATAAAAAGCAGTAGAGGCAGGGCGTTGTGGAAAGACCCTGACATGACCAAAGAGATTTCAGTGTTAATATTGCCCGTTTCAAATGTGCCAAGCTGTTGATTCGGGGAGGAAAGTATTTAGTATTTGTGTCATTTATGTTTAAAGTAAAGTTAATTTTATTTAGCAAAAGCAAAATATCACAGGACTGTAGTGCAACATAAAAAAAAAAACATTTATGAGCATCCAGGCGGATGCATTCACAGACGGCAGTACTGAAAATTCTCTGCTTCTGAGAAAAGAGCTGCAGTAGTGTTGATGGAAAGCTAAAATCAGAAGAACATTTTTGCGTTTCTAAACTAAAACGTATTAGTGTGGACACGGCCTTAGACCCTATCTAGTCTTCTGGCAGCTCGAGAGCCATTATCCAACACAAATATGGACGCCTGCCTCAGTCTCGCCACCTACTTTACATCTTGATGGTACAGATCCGCGTGCATCCTGCTCGTTTCAGAGGTACAATTCAGAAACGAAAGTTTGCCAGGCTCTCGCGGAGCCCTATAAGCAGGCCTGAGAAGGTATGAATACGTATAGCATTGTGTTTATTCATCACCACATAAAACACCGTCAGATTACTGTAAAACCTCTACACGCAGGAAAATAAAACAAACTCAAGCAGCGATCAGGGGGTTGGTGGCAGAGGTGGGCAAAGTAAAAGTAAAAAGTAAAAATCTAGACCAGGATTTTGTTTCAACCAAGTAGTTGAGTACTCTG
>JAODKL010000041.1:5463012-5475112 GCA_026780765.1 Petrocephalus schoutedeni
CACGCTCTCAGAGAGGCAGGCCTCCTGCGGTCCGTACCCGCACGCTCTCAGAGAGGCAGGCCTCCTGCGGTCCGTACCCGCACGCTCTCAGAGAACCAGGCCTCCCACGGTTTGTACCCGAACGCTTTCAGAGAGCCAGGCTTCTCGCAGTCTGTACCCACACACCCTCAGAGGGGCAGGCCTCCCGTGGTCTGTGCCCGGACGCTCTCAGAGAGGCAGGCCTCCTGTGGTCCATACCCGCATGCTCTCAGAGAGGCAGGCCACCTGCGGTCCGTACCCGCACGCGCTCAGAGAACCAGGCCTCCTACAGTTTGTACCCGAACGCTTTCAGAGAGTCAGGCTTCTCGCAGTCTGTACCCACACACCTTCAGAGGGGCAGGCCTCCCGCAGTCCGTACCCGCACGCTCTCTCAGACCCTCCTGGTGGCATTCCTCTATCACGCCCTTCCAATGTAAAGCACGTTCACACAGGGTAATTAAAAGCAGACGTGAACTTTCCGAATGACACCTGCACAAGAAACTGCTGATTAACCACTCGCATCATGACACGCTTAATTCAGGTCTTAACTGGCCGTGCTCGTCACCTGACAGTCAACTTCCCAAAAGGCAAATGTCCCCCTGACTGCTCATGTTTAAATCTGTGCTAAAGGAGTGGGAAGCATTTCTCAGATGTAAACTACTGCAATCAGAAGGACTGGAAAGTGAAGCAATTGAATCCGAATGCCATTTTCAAGAAGAATTAATTACAGGCGAGTAGGGGCAGGAAATAATCTGCGAAGCAGTCTTATAAGAGGAAGGATCATAAAAGCACTAATCTCTGCGAGTCTCACATTATGGCTGCTTTTTATCGGATTGTATAGGAGCGACTCTCTGTCACACAGACACAAACACAACATACGTTACTGTCCCAGGAAGAGCAGTCCTCCGTGAGGTCAATTAATCAAAACCATTGCAATACAATTGAGAATTGCAGGGTTAGCTGGTCCCTGGAGTGATTAGGGGGTAAGTGCCTCGCTCAGGGACCAACAGTGAAAGTACTCGGGGACCCAGGGATTATGAAGCAGCGACTTTCCGAGCACAGGGACAGTGCCCTAACCCCCTGAGCCACACAGCACTTCCACACAGACACATCAAGCAAGCTGTACAGTCCTCTGTGAGTGTGCCGTCCACCTCACCATTTCATCTGCAAGTGAAAGTGAAGCGCGTCAGTATACAACCTGCCCACCACTTATGAAGGAAACGGATCTCTGAGGCTCCAATTAGTTACTTGGGGGGGGGGGGGGGTGCAGCAGGTTTTAGGTCACTATGCAGGTGGCCCAGGCCACAGAGCATTACCAGCTCCAGCTCTAACTACACACTACACGCAGTCCCTTAAACTATCATCTAAGGTCATTAACCCTCGTTACAATGTATGCCATTTACTTATGTGTTCAGCTCACTCCGAGTTTAAAGGCACACTTGCATTCCCATGCAGCCACATCGCGTTGGGGTAAACAAACATATCGCAGGCAGCAAATGGCTCACATGCGGCAGAATGGACCCCAAGATGCCATTTAGCCAATAGTTTGAGGAGGATGAAAGTCACATGATGTGAGGAAGCAACACTTGAGCGGGAAAGGCAACACGAGGGGCAAGTCCCTGCAGTTTGTCTTCTATGAGCCAATCAATCCCGAATCCCAAATTTCTAAATGCCAGTGGTTCCAGGGCCCCTTGCCAATCACATTGGAAGCCCATCCATCTTTAAAACTGGGACGGTTTTATAAAGCTGGAGCTTTACGGTCCCCTAATAAATTGCTTCGGAGCTCCTGGTCCCGGTCTATAATGGTACGGACCGCTACACCGTCTTGATGTGTGTACCGGCACCGGCGTGGCCTTGGGTCAAGAAGGACTTGGGTCCTGGGTTTGATTCACATCCTGCTGACAATCCAGAGCACAGAGAGCACAGCTCCTCAAGGGTGACTGGCCGCGGGGGCGGGCGTTAGTTAATAACACCACGGGGAGTTAAATGATAACTCTGCGGCAGCCATTCTTAAAGGGTGGTCAGCATTTAGCTGGCGTTATTTTACCAGTCGGGTTATAGCAAAAACCAGGAACATAAAATCAAAGAAATATGGATCACAGATGAAAGAGCACCAGCTACCTCCTTATCATTTAACGAAAACATAACGGACACACTGCAGCCGCCAACAATCACTATGAGGCGCGGGGCATGGTTCTGGAGCACTCAGGATGGGACTCACCAGATTTGTAGCCTACGTTCCAAGCTTCAAATATCAGAGATTGGCATGGGCGGGGGGAGGGGTCTGGGTGGGCAGATTTATTGGGGCCGGCGGTGTGAATTTGTATGTTAACGAGCTTTGGGAATTCTCCTCAGGAAACCCCATTCGTCAAAATTACGGCGACGGCGCACCCCAAGCGGGATGGTCTAAGTGCTTAAACGGCGGTAAGAGAGTGCAAATAGCCTTAGTGGCGAGCGGGGATATGCCATGCCGCTCCACGGGTGTCGATGCCCCACCCCCCGTTATCTCTGCAGATACGCACATCAGACACAGTCCAAAAACACAAATCGATGCCCCACGATGTCAATGGCGAATCGCTGGGAATGCTAAATGCTAATAGCGTGAGGGAGAGTGTCTATAAACATCCTACAACAACCGCTATTTAACCGGATCTCTCTGGTCAGAAGCAAAACAATAAGCAGAAACGCTACATGCATGTAGGTAACATCAGAGCCTGGAGATCTCCAGGGGGAGAGTGAGCAGCCATTCTTTGTAGGGCTATTAAACAGTTTGCATTAACTGCAGTCTCAAGGAACCAAATCAAGCTGTAATTGGTGCTGAAGGATTAAGGGAACGAGACAGGCCCGTTTGAATGAAGGGCCAAGGGTAGGCAGGCAGGACAAGGCAGAGTCCATCAACCCAACAAAACCCGGTTCAGCATGCCAAAGAGCAGGGCTCTCCGCTCTGCTAGCTATCCAAGCCAGCGTGCAATTAAAGACATGGTTTTTAATCCAAAAGATAATAACAGGTTATAAATGCATCTGAAGTACCACAAGGATCCACAGAAGATAAAAATAAAATAATACAATTCCTGCAGCAGGAATGGGAGCTCGTTCCGTGGAAAGCCTGCAAGTGGTAATGGAGGGATGCGGCTCCTTAAGACAGATACCCTGATTATTAGGCTGTCAGTCAACCAAACACGGGGACGTGTGCTCATGCACACACGCATGATTAATTAAACTGATCAGTAGACCACATGCCCCCCCCCCCGACACCACATCATAATCCCATCATCACACACCTGTGTTAATGAATGCTTATGTCCCGAATGAGTCTGCCACTTTGTACTGTCTCAGCCTCAGCACAGTTAATTACAAAGTCTTTAAAGGATCTCTCGTTTCAGAAAACCATCATCTGCATTCATATATTCATACACAAACACCCCATCATCCTTCAAATAATGATTATGTTTGTATTCGTAGCCAGGTACTGCGGTCGTCTCTCTTGCTGTGGTACACAGAGGGCAGGCGCTTGTACATTCTCCTGCTCTCACACACACTGAGCCATGGACAGAGCCCACACACCTATACAGGCCGGATCTGTATGTGTTTTAACAATCATGGCAGTGGCGGTCAGCTCATCCCAGGGCATGGGAACCCAAAACACAGAAAGACCATGCAAACGGCCATGTGACCGTGGACACACGCACACACACAACACACACAACACACACAACACACACAACACACACCTACACCCACATGACGGCAGCAGCAGTGGGTGAAGCTTTGGACAAACAGTGAGCAGTAAATCTCAGGATCTCGGGTAGATGAGCCTGCCCCGGACACATGCTGTATGAACGAAAGGCCAAAGCACTCAATATGAAGTATAATAACGACAGAGCACAACCAGCCAGACATTCAGACCCAATAAAGGGCCATTAGTCTGCATGCTGCTCCACAGCAGAATGGCCAGTGTCCCCTGTGGGCCCCGGGCCGGGGTCACTCAGGCCCCATAAACGGTACATCTGAGACACAGCGCACCGTGTGACACACGGGGAGGCATTCAGTTAAAGTGTGACCCAAACGCCTATCAGGGACTCATTAAACGAGGCAGCATCTATAATATATACCCGTGAGACCCCAACACACACACACAGGCAGACGCACGCACCCTACAGCTGTGTGATAAAAAACAGTATTAACCAACCCGCAGCAGAAAATCTCATCATAAATACAGCACAGTATATCTCTGTGCCTCCTGCTGAAACAACAAGCTGTCTCAACTGAATGGCCAGAGAAGCAGGCACATCTCCTCCACTTCCCAACATCTCACGTCCTCACCTGGGAAGGTTCCCACCCACGGCACATGGGCGTCTGTGAGAGAGGACAGACCCTCATGGCGCCTGGTCGTCCATCCCATGGCCACGTCCATCAGCCGGCCACACCGCCTCTCCACCCCCCCGGCGGCATCCTTATCACCCCCGTCCACCCGTCCCAGAGACACAAAAGGAGCCTGGGCCGTTTATTATTGTGAGCTAATTGGTTGCCGCCAGGCTCGGCATATGACAAGGTGCAGATACTCAGGTCGAGATACCTGCCAGCGTGTCACAGCCCCCCAGGCAACATGCTGAGATGCCAGGAAAAAAAAACAGAGAACCACCTCGCAGAGTGCCCCCTGCTGCTTGACAGGGGAAAGTCAAGCACATAAGAGGAGGACGACGTGAAGAACCGGGGCGATACAGTGTCTGACCCCGTTCATGCTGCAGGCAGGCCAGGCCCACCCACAGCCAGGCCAAGACACAGGGAAGCCATGGCAGGTCTTTCAGGCGGCCCGAGGCCCCTGCGGAGCTCCAGAACTGCTGCTTCTCCCAACTCCAATATGGAGCCGCCCAGCTGCACTCCGCTCACAGCCATCTCATTAACCAAATTACCAAGAAAAGCATATTTCCATCCATTCCATCTAGATGTTTACAGAGGGATGTACCCCCCCCCCCCAAGGTGTGTACAGCATCTTCCAAATCGCTTTTAGCCGTACAATGAAGATCCAGCTCAGAAATAATTATCCACTTACGCACTTTAAAAGCTCTTGCGCACTTTAAATGCTCCCAAACTGGCTACAAGCTTCTTACCCGAACCACCAGAACAAATCTTGCAGCTAGGAGTCTTTGCATGAATGCGGAGCGCCTCCTTCAGAGAGCGAGGGAGTCGGGGGCTACGGGTGACGGAGGGAACCCAAGTCTGCACTCGAATCACGAGGGCAGCTGCGCCGCGGCACACACTTACTTGTTCTGCATGGTGTTCATTATCACCCAGTCAGCAGGGTAAACGTTCTTGCCGATAAGATCCTTGAACATAATGAAGGTCTCCATCAGGAAGTCCTGCAGCAGAAAGGCGGGGGAAGCATTTCAGATGATGCCGTTGGCTTCCAATCCCCAGCTCGCGGGTTACCGGTTCCATTCAGAGGGAATCAGCACCGGCGCCCCCCTGAGGGAGGATTCCGCCTCTACATGTTTTACTGGGAATATGCTTGTGATGTACAACTGAGGAAGCTGGGTCAAACGGCCCCTGGTGAAATTAAGTGCTAAAGTCCTAGGATGAAGGGCCCAGCAGTGACATCACTCCCCCGAACCTGGAATTTAAACCAGTGACCTTCCAACACATAAAACGCTGGTATGCAAACCAGAGCAGAACAGTGAAATTCCCCAGTCTGCATGGTAATCACCTGCACTGTTCCCGTCCACTGATGTCACTGGTGCCGGCCAGGACAAGCCCAGATGTGGGGTCACTATGGTACCTGCAGCCTCTGACCAAGACCTAGCAGTAGGACACCTACAACTACAGCTGCTGGGGGGGGGGGGTCAAGCTTCTTAAGGAACGCGTGGCGTGTCCCGAGCCCCCTGGCACTGCATGGCTAATGAGCGTGCAGCATGGAGCTCACACCGTGACCCCAGCCGGCCGCATGCTTAATGCGATGGAGTAACCTTTTCGTTAAAGTGGGGGTGAGGCCGTGGGGCCGGCCGTCAGAATATGACATCAAACTTACAATAGTGCTTCCTCAAACAGAAGGTCAGGTACCTCGGACCACCCATGTCTCGACCAGACGAGGGAGCGCACAGGGGGCGATTAAGGAGTGGGCGGGGATGGTTAATTTGCGAGTTAATGGGTTGAAGAATAAGGCTAGCGGGCTGGCGGGTGAGCTGCCGATCAGGAGGGGCGCGAGGGGGGCGACAGCGAGGGGGGGCGACGGCTCACTCACCACCACGTCCGTCTTCATCTTGCCAAAGGCGCCGATCAGGTGCGCGTAGTGGTAATCTTCCATCTGCCGTAGCATGGCTGTCATACAGGCCACGAAGCGACCCTAGGGGACGGGGGCGAGGAAACAGACAAATAAACGCTATAACTAAAATCGATAACTGCGTTCGGCATCTGTGTCACGGCTTCCGAGGAACAGTCGAGGCGGACAGGAAGAGCAGTGGGGCGAGAGCTTCTGGACTCGCTGGGAGGCACGGAGGACGTGCCGGGGGCTCCACGGAACGCGTGGAGCAAGAGACGTCATTGTTATGAAATCGATTAATTACTTTTGTGATTTTAGATAATGCTCTGATTTGCACCAGCGACCCTATGATCGTCAGTCCGAATTTCTCCAGCTGCAACGCCGTTCGAGTCAGTCGATAACGTGGGGCGAGCTCAAGCCGGGAATGTGGCGTGGTCAGAAGTCTGGGGTATCTGGGGGTCTGTGACCAGACATGATTCTGTACAGCTCACCATTCAAAAATCACCCCGAAACCTCCCAATTATGAAACACAGGAAGGGCAAAAAGTGCCTGGCAGAGAGCAGAGGAGGAAACAAGACAAGACGAGCGAGCAGCGACGACTCTATTCAGAGCCGCCATGGGAACCAGCAGCTCAGAAGGGACAATGACCCGGCATCAGTGCCTCTCAGCCGCATCCTGATCTGCTGCGAGCTTCTCTGGGGAAGGAGACCAACACTAAGCTATCAGATGATATTTTAATTTCAAACTTGCGGGCGGATGCCACAGTGTATTTCGGACAACAGTCACCTGACCAGCGGTGATGACATCACTAGCTGATTTGGGGGGGGCTTATTTCTCATGTAAGACCAGAACGGAGCAGCTCGGCACATTAGTGCCAGAGTCCAGGGGAGTTTCATTTAACAAAAAGAGCACCAACTAAGTGTATCTGTGAAGAGAGAGAACATTGCGGACTCAAGAGCAGAGCAAAGGCACTGCTGGAGCCAACCGGAGTATCTCTGATATATATATTCGATACAGTGTGGCCGGATATTGTATGTAATAGAGAAACCACAGAAGTGGCCCCACTAAGCAGTTGAAAGGCAAACGATAGCCAGCCGGCACGACATCTGCCAAAAGCCAAAAATGTTCATTTTACTTGCAAAACATCAGGACCAGCTTGGAATGATATTTATGCCACTAAACAGAAGTAATTGCTATTTTACCAATTTGCTCCTTAATGGAGGGAAAAGAAAGCCATTAGGATGAATTATACAGAGCCGAGAGAGGCTGCCTTCTCATCACGATCCCCATGCGGCGAACCGGACTAGGGGCTCTGGCGCACACAGGCTAGGGGGGTGTCCTCACATGGCACAGTACCATAGAGCACCGGCAGACACACACAGCCTCTGACACAACCCCAGTCACCCGCCAGAACACCCGCTTTTGTTTTTTTTTTATAAACAGTGTCCTGCATGAGAGTAGATTATGCCTCCTGTCCTCAAAGGTCTGATCTCTTCACTTTCACTTAGCGATGGACCGGGGAACGTTGCCATAGAGATGGAAGCGATGGAAACAAACAGGCGGCTTACAACACGCTGCCTCCGCGCCAACCCGGCGATCTCTACTGACAGGAGCCAGCAGAGATGCGTCGCTCGGCGCAGACGCCCCGACTCGATGCACTGCGCTTCAGTGCTGTGGCATTTATCTTATTAATGTCACCGCGTGGGACAGAGGTATACATAACAGGCGGGATATTAAATAAAAAGAAAGACGGGAACAGGCATCGGGAAAAGAACGAGGGGACACATTTAAAGTGGCCTTTCAGAGTCGCAATGACAAAGGAAGTGATGAATTAGTGTTTCTGTTCTCTGTTATTCTGCCTCCGCCAGAACAGAGGAAATGTCACCAGGATAGGTAAGAGGGCATTATGGCGGCTTCCGGCCCATGCCTCAGAGCGGTATGATCCAGCAGCACACCATCCTGGGGGGACATAAGGTTGGCCTGTCAGTATGAATTATTAACCAATAACATGTTGTGAATTAGTGAGTGACAGGGGAGGTGGCACTCCAGGGGCCAATCAGCTTCCAGCTGCGGCCCGGCCCCCACCCCGACCATATCGCTATAAAGTCACCGCTACAGTAGTTTCTGGGGGCAGCTGGAAGGCATGTCAAAGGATGGGCGTCTGCTCACAGCGGGGCTGTAAAAATCTAAATCAATCGTAATAAATCTTATGCTCCTCAATGTGGTCACATCCGTACTCCCACCCGCCATCGTGTGCTTGGCCTGACCGGTGGCTGAATCCCAGAAGCTGCCCAAGATTCATTTCATATTTCACTGGAAGAAAAAAAATTACAATAAAAAGTCTCATCACGGTCCGGGTTCCATTTGCTTGCCAATCACGGCGGCGCGTGCTACTGATAATTTGACAGATTAGTTCATTACCCTGAAAAGACATCTTCCCAGCCCACACATACAGTACAGGCTTATATTTAGCACTGGCTTCAGGCTAGATGAACTTCTCCTTCAGACGCGACACCAGCAAACCTGTCTGTTTACATTCATTCTGTTGCCCCTGTGCAGTGCAGGGAAAGGTCATAAACAAAATAAACATTACAAAATAGGAAAATTCGGAAAGCATCCAAAAAATCTGGGGGAAGAAAACAAAACTGACTAGCAGTGACTGATGGTGACCGCTGAACTGAAGGGTCATATAAATGCAGACCGCCACCTAGCCGAAGGGTCAAATAAATGCAGACCACCACCTAGCCGAAGGGTCAAATAAATGCAGACTGCCACCTGGGGCAATGGTGGCCTAACAGTTAAGGAAATGCACTTGTGATTGAAAAGTTGTTGGTTCGAATCACTGACCGATAAGATACCACTGAGGTACCCTGTGGAAGATACCGGCCAGATATTACAGGGAAAAAGGATCGTGTTACGCAACATTAACAAACTGTTCCTCTGCAGGGATTAGCAGGAGCTGTAGGCTAATGACAGACAAAACTGGCTAATGACAGACAAAACTCTTCAGACAGACTGAGTCCAGCTGTAAGGCTGTAATTACGCTGAATGGGAGCGGGTCTCTGAACATTCAGGTACCATTGCTTGGCTTGTCCAATACTCCAGCCTGCTCCTGGTCTTCACACACAGAAAAAGACAACGACAGAGGCTTCTCAAGCCTCTCCTTCAGCTGCTTCCACATATCAGTCCTATTCCAGCAGCAGATGCCTACACCAAGCTGTCAAATATTTATCGAGACGTTTGCTGAAGCAGGCGTACAGCAGATGGACCAACAGTCGTTTAATTACAGACCAGACCACAACCAAATGACCCGTAAAGACACTGTAAAGGAAACGGATCAAATTTACAGGCCAGTCAGAAGCATCTCTATCCATAACATTTTTTCAGATGATGCTGATTGTACACATGGTTTACTCCATGACTTTTGGGGGACACTACAATCGGCTCAAATCTGACCAGTTTCGGCAAATCACCATAGGAGACTTCATGCCCATTTTAACTGCCATTCTGGTTCAGGCATTCTGCTGAAGCTAAGAATCTTCACAATTCATTCATTAAACTCAATCGCACTGCACACAGGAAGCAAACACTATGGAGGGTCGAGGGTCAGCTGCTGAGAATTCGGCAGAAAAATGTAATTCTTCCGAAGTAGGCTCCCTTGTGAAACCACCACAGGTAGGGCAAACAGCACCCCTATACCCCAAAACTCCAAACAGTGAATGCTAATCTTTATCCGACTGGTTTGCTGGGGATGAGGCGACTGAAGGAGCTGTAATATCTACAGGGAAACATTCAAGAAACCTGAAATGCGAGCTGAGAGAATGACCAGCTTTCCGATTACGTGTTTAAAAAGCAGACACAGAAGGTTCGGGTCTGCAGCGAAGGAGATGAAGCGCTTATCAATGCATCAGGAATCCATAACCAACCTCTCAACTGAGAGAAAGCTATCAAAAATCATCATATCAAATGCGGCCAATGAGAAGCGATCGATGGCGGGCAGATACGATCTCTGTGGAGCCGCGGTCACATTAACCTCCACCGGAGGGCTGAGGCGGCGCGAGTGACTCGTGCTGATCCGCTGTGCCGAGAGTCTTACAGATATCTAATTACACTCTATACTGTGGGGTGATAAGGAGGACATGTTTAAAGCTGTTGAGAGTTTACAAGGAGACACACAAACAGCTACACCCCCCACCCCAACCCCGCAACCTATACCCCCTTTGAAGCCATTCCATTAGTCAGGTACCTTTGCATAATAACAATAACACCAACGACAACTATAATCACCATAAGAAAAGCCCTTTGAGAGGAGGTGGGAGGAGCCGTGCAAAGGTTCCATTTAAGGGGGAGCAGAGGGAGCCGATGGTCAGGGAGTGGTGGAGGGCACGCCCCACTAATGGCATTCCGCCGGCGCACACTACGGGGGTCAGTCCCGGACCCGACCCGCCTGAGACGTTTTAGAGCATGCCAGAGATAGGATAATGCATCTTATATGCAGACGCAGGGAGATGCGCATCAGCCAAACACAGGCAGAGACACGCAGACATGCTCTGCACCACCATCAGAGACTCAGAAGACATTAACATGACAAGTACCGACACAGCTAACCACAGCTCTCTAAAATCAGGTAAAATTCTATGGCAATACCGGTGTGAAACATCATGCAGATAAAGTATCTGTAACTGATTTTCATGAAAATTATGTACAGAACTACCTAAATTAAAAGGCAACAACAGCAGGACTGCAGGCCAGAACGGAGGCCCGGGGCTATGGGAGAGGTGATCTGACGTCGGCCCGTTCCTCTGCTCCTGACATGAGCTCCAGGAACTTCTTCATACTCCATTTGTCAGAAACACTACGTCTCTATTAACAAGGCCATCCATTATTCAGAAGGAGGATATAGATTTTACTGCTCGACGAACATCATTTCACTGGAGGAGGCCCAGCGCACAAAGGTACACATTCCACGGCGCGGGCTGGGACCCCCTCCCTCTGTCCCCAACATGGGGAGGGCGCCATATATACACGCCGACTCGGGACGGAGTCGGGGAAATGCGGTGCTAAAGTTGGGAGGAGAACAACGCTCACAATCTCCACGGCACCAGCAGCCAATCATGGATCACCTCATGGTCTCGGATCCCCAAATCTGATTGGAGGGATAACAGGAGGGTCAACAAAAAGCCAACCTGATTGGACTTCTGAGAGGACAGGGGGGGCGAATAAACAAAGCATAGTTTTTTTTTCTTTAATATGAGGGTGGGTGAAGTCAGTAGGTGAATGTGCAAACCAGCAGAAGGCTTCCTGGGGGATGATTAAAAACAGGATTCCTCGACAACTAGCAAAGATGTCAGCATCTTCTGAGCTCCTCAAAGCTGTGGGGACACTGACCACAAAACCCGCTCATCGTTCTGTTCCTTCTGTAAACGTCTGCAACACTATGGCGAGGCAGCCGGGCGTCAGGAGCCGGCAGGCACGACCCCCAGGGGGGCAGGCAGCCTGAGGACACTCCCCCCTCCCTGCTCCTGTCCTCACAGCAGAGGGGTGACCCGCTGGCGAACCAGAACCACACACTGGGGGGGAGGGATTTCATTCTCACTGGCTGCCACATGAAGGACTGTGAGGGAAGTCAGCTGCCCCGAGACATAATCGCACCCCCCCCTACAGTACAGGGGCAGTATGAAACATAACGGGATGTGGGGGGGTGGTGGGCCAGAGGTAATGCTGTTCCTGACTAACGGCTCTATGTGAAAACCAAAGTAGAGTGTCATTCATAACTGGGGTCAGTCAGCTAGGAAGGAAAACCATGTTTGGGGAAGGGGGTACACC
>JAODKL010000041.1:5501815-5512541 GCA_026780765.1 Petrocephalus schoutedeni
GCTTCATACACTTGGTCTGTACGATACCTTTATGCCCCACAAGCAGGCCCTAATTCTGCAGCATCCTATTATAAATGCCAAAAAGGGGGAAACTATAGCTAAGGCACACTGTCTATAGATTTTAAGAAACAGCATTTGGTCTAAAAGATAATTATCTCATGTGAAAGATGCACATTTATCTGGACTTCATACACTCGAAGATTCGAGTGACGTTTCTCCTTAGCCTGGTGAATCAAAAGCCTCACAAATGGAAGACAATATAGAGAAGACAAAGGGCCTATGGCGACAAACAGAGCCACAGAATCAGGATGATATGAGCTCTTCACAAGAGGAAACCCACACCGGATGTCCTTCACCCAGGGCGGCAATCGATTCACGGCTCCAATCAAATGGAACACTTCTAACTGTAGAGACGTCATGCTCCAACACAAAGCCCGGCTGGAGCAAAGCGCTGGCCGGGACCTCGTGAAGGCCACGGATATTGATGGTTACAAGGACCCTTCGGGCATCCTCTCGCGCCCACAACGAGCACCTGGTTGGTCATCAAGCAGCGAAAGGAGGAAGAGCAATTAAAACTGCTGGATCAATCTTTAAATGATCGTCCTGCCAGCAATGCAGAAAACCAACCAATGGGGAAAAACTTATTCTTAATAAATCAATTTTTAATTTCCTTATTGTTAATAAATCAACAACAGAACACACAAAAAAACCTACAAATTAAAGAGCCGATGCCGTTCCTACCTGAATGGGCACTGTTACATGATGAACTACTGTTAATCGGGCCCAAACTCCCTCTATTACCGGTTAGCATGCTACATTACCTAGGTTAGTGCATTAATTTGCCTCACATGAACGCTGCTTTAGGAAAACAAAAATGTCTACTGTGTGCAGAGTCGCCCCCCAGCCCTAAGGTGGCGCTCCCCAACTTCCTCCTGAAGGAGCTTTCTGGTCGGCTCCGATGGTTTCTGCTCGACCGCACACCAGAGAGGGCCACGGACGTCCGGGGCCCACAGCGAAGCCGCTCTCCTTTACAGCTCAGCCGCCGATAGATGTGATAAACTCCATTATGAAAATGAGCAGTCTTACTGCTCCACTAAACCCTGGCGGAAAGGTCCCCCAGACCGAGGCGTACCTTTAGGCGACAGAAATCGTTAACGACCCACCACATCCCCCCCCCCAACCAACGCACAAAGACACCCAGTGTGAATTACACAGGACAGCTGTGAGAGACGGACACACAAAGACCTCAGCCAATCGCCAGCCCCGAACCTCCCTGGGACTAGGGCTCAGCTCACTGCCTTCCTACGCGATGATCATCATGATGCTATGGAGGCTTGGTCACCTGACCTCCGACATACACATACAGCCAATGTGTGTAACTCTGTGAGACTGAGGGGGGGGGGGGGTCTTACCGTGCTGAGTGAAGAGGTCACTGTGGACGATGTCAATCATGCAGTACAGCTTCTGCTTGACCAGGCGGCCCAGAGGAACTTTGAGGATGAACTCGGTGAACAGCTTGCTGATCGTGCAGGGGGACAGAGAGAGAGGGTGTGAGTCCCAGGAAGACGAGAACAGGATGCTAACAGGGCCACCCCTCCCCCCGCCAGAGCGCGTTTGGCACAGAGCTTCCCATTCGACGCGATCGGCCCACAGCGCACGCCGCTCAGCGCTCACAGGTCTGTATTCCTAACACGTGGGTGTAGCCATGTCTCACAAACAAAGCAACAAAACAAAAAAAGTTATCCCGGCATGTCCCCCCCGAGGGGCCCTGATGGAGGTGACTCGTAAGAGGACGGGGTCCTAGCTGACGAGGGCAGCTACTGTACGTGTTCTGACCTCCCGGCCTGCAGGTCCATGGCGGTGTGCCGTGGGGCCTGCCCAGGCATGGCGCATGAAACACACCGGCTAAGCCTGAGGTGTCAGGCCTCTCCCACCACGCGGGAGCGCGAGGAGAGAGCCCACCGCGGATTCGGAGGAGCCGTCGCAGGCTCTCCTCCCCTCTGGGCCCTCGGCTAGCACGTGGCAAGCACACTAAGGCTGCACCGTGCCATTCAGCCAGTGCCACAAGGTCAGGACCACAGCAGGGAGGGTGGCGGGGGCGGCGTGGGGCTCAGCAGTTTGCCGTCAGAGGCTCGGCCCAGTGACGTCACCATTGGGACTTTGAGCAAAGACCTTAATGCCTAATTGCTCCAGGGACTGTCTGACCCTGCTTACTCAACAAAATGTACATATGCTAAAATAAAGAAAATGTAAATAGCCAGCACTCAGAAGTCCTACACTGCCATCTGAAAGCATCAGGCCCAGATGACTGTTCCTACAATTAGATACCCAGCTGCCACATCGGGGCACTGGGGCATCACCCTACGAGGGGGGGGGCACAACCATGGGTCCCTCAGAGAGGGACGGCAAGTGACACAGAGCCCAGAAAAGGCAAAGGCCTCTGCGTCATGCTGGAACTCCCTAAGCAGTAAGAAAGTACGAGTCCTTAAGGGCCCAAGTCCTACAGGTTTCACAATGTATTTAATTAGCACCTGACAGGCAGAGGGAGGCCACTCATGACTCAAACAATTACTTTCATAAAACAATGACACCCAGCCACGGCCAGCAGTTACGTGGCTCCTGACTCAACATGCTCTCCAGCTGCGGCACTCCTTTCTACTCGAAGTGCCTGTCAGGAAATGAGCTACAAACAAACGTAAACACTGGGTGACACTGCAGGCTACTCCCGTGCCCTCCCCCGAAGTCCCACCTAGACATTTGCCCCCACCCAAGCTGTCCACCGACCAACACCACATCCCCTCTCTGTTCACAACTAGGATGTGAGTCTGCTGATGTGCCAATTAGCAGCATAAACAAAAAAACATTAGCGACTAGTCAGCTTGGTAACCTGCTACGTCTATCTCCCTTTCCGCAGAAACCACCTTTAGGTCAGTTCAGGGCATGTGCATCCTTACAAAAACTCAAATGTTTGTCAGGAAGCATCCAGCAGACTGCGGCGCACATTTCTGCATAAATCGCCGAGCACAATCAGAAACTTATAAAGCTTGTAAGCTCATAAACCGGCACAGAAATAAATCCGAAAATCAGCCTGACTGCAGACAAATGCCGCAGTTTGTAAAAGAGGGCAGCAACAAGCCCCCCCCCCCCCCCCCCCACGCGCCTCCATCAGCTGGGAGATGCCAGCACCGGGCTAATAAAGCAGCATAGCATACTCACAAAAGACTGGACTCAGTTCTACCACTAAAGCCAGAACAACTAATGAAATTAATAAAGTAGGGGAAACAAAGCTGAAAGACAAGGGTGCGTAAGGGAGACAAACGCAATTATTTGAGAATTACCATGAACTTATAATCTAAATGCTTCTCCAACGGGCAGGACCACTGACAAGTAATCAAGAACAACCCACGACTTAAAAGACATCTATGATCTGAAACGTAATCTACTGTAATTACAAAGCAAATGTAATTGCATGATAATCATATTCATGTCAGAGAAAATTAACGAGCAGATGAGACACATTTGTGGGGCAGCTTCGTCGAGTTTCCAAGGCAACCCGATAGCTGTCGGCCAACCGCTGATCCGGGAGACTGAACCATAAAGGTCTCCGAATGAGACGCCACAATAATTAACTGTCAGGCACTCCATGGTAAGACGTGGCCAAATCAGCTGTTTACCAGCGCTGGAGGCACACCGTAATCACTTTCACGCAGCGCCACCTAATAGTCAAGCAGCCGTTCAGTTTCACTCAATAGGCTAATTTACTGCCTCTCCAAAATGCTAAAAGAGGGGTTACCACCCCTTCCATTTCAGCATAGCACCTAGTTTTATATTAATCAGATCTATAGAGAGCAGTTTCTAGAATGTGAGGTTTGATCCGTCTTCCAGAGCCAGCCTTCCAGAAGGCGTGACATGCACATCAGACCTTTTCAAGACTGAGGCAAGTGGGGGCTGGCAATTAACAACAACAATGAACGACAATTAATAGTGACGGCATTATAGCGACTCAGAGGGAGAACAGCACTAAGAAGCAGAACTGCACAGATAATAGGGGGATGGCAGGCGCAGAAACAGGGAAACAAAGATGTCACCTGAGCTCCTTCGGATCAAAAACCAGTTTGACGTCATTGACGATGGTGGGAACGTACTTCAGGGCAGCACCCTGGAGGGGGGAGAGAGGGAGAGATCTGAACCACAGAACAACAGCTGCAGTCCACTGGAGATGAAGAGGCACCATCCAGCACAATGAAAGCAATGGACCACAGGGAGAATTTTTAAACCATAATTAATCTAGCGTAAACAATAGCAGGAAATGACTTCATCCAAACAGGCACGTGCGATGAGGGTCCTATTTAACAGAGGTAACCTACATGTGAACTGCAATCAAGCAGCCTGGTTTAGCCATTAAGCTTATTCAGTCAATTGAATGTCCTGGATCTGACACCACATTTATTTTAACTCCACTTCACACACCTCCAGCTTTATTAGGCTCAGACGAAGCCCCTAATTTGCCCTTTTTATCCCTTAAAAAGAGAAGCTTTCAACATATACAATGGGTTTAAAAGTCAACTGAGAAGTTACAAAGTTAGAGAAGTTAAAGGTGTGGAGTCAGCAACCTGTGAAAGTCAATTCAGGAGTAGAAAGGGGATCTTTAATATGGCCAGAATTTACAATACGAAGGACATATGCCCAACCAATACTAAACACACACTGTCACGCACAACCTTAAAGGAATCAGGTAGATTGGTGTCATGCCTATAAAGAATTGCATCTCACAAGTGCCCCCTGATCCACACTTGCAGCAGGACGGCTTAAGTAAGCATTATTTCCATCCAAGACACCGCTACATACCCTGCCAACGGCTACACCCAGACAGAGACGAAATCAGTAGCACATCAGCAGTCTGCCCGGCTGATTAAAGCCATTAATAAAGACGATTAATTACCCAGTGCCTAGAGCCAAGACCAAACTGAAATGTGCTATTTGGTGCCAGCTGACACGATGTGGTGACTTTATACGTCTGATAGATCGTAGATCGGCAAGTCTTTTTTTTCCAGCAGCATTGTCAGACCTTAGACTCCATAAAGCACAGCGCGGTGTGTCTCAGAAAGTCGGAAGACACGGTGACAGGCAATTCAGAAGAAGGCCTTTGGCAATGCACTATATTGTTAAGTATTAAGGGTTAAAACCCAGCACTATGACAGCTGTGGGGGTACGTGGTCTCTCGCTGCTTCCCGACACTCACTAGGTTAACTACAGCAAGCAGCAGAAAGTCTGCATCTGGCTTTCGTCAGTGCCAATCATTCGCTGAGTGAGCCGCCTCCCCGTTAGAGGCTGATACTTACCTGCAAAGTGCTCGGGCACCGTAAGTTTGTGTCAACGATTGTGAGCCAGGGCTCCGCGTAAACCAGCCCCGAGACAGCAGAGGGCCAAGAGGCACTTCTCTGGAGTGGGGGTGGGGGGTGCACAGGGAGCCGGCACAGGAGAGCGGGCCCTGGAGCGGAGGACACATGGGAGAAGGCTGCCCCCCTTTCCCCCTTTTAACAGGGAACACTTCTGCTATGGGTCTGACATGGCGATGCTCGTGTCGAAGGCGAGCCGCGGCAACCCAAAGTCCAACGGAAATCCCCACTCCCAGGGCTCCGATCTGTCCGCCGACCGGAATCGCTTGGCGTCGTTTCAGGGTCACAGACACCTGCATTTTGCCAAACTAACACATCTGGCTTCTATCCAGGCATAAATGCATTCATCTCGAGCCAAAAGCACTGGAGCACTGGCTCGGAGGCGCCGGGCCGGCACCAGATGGGACCCGGCGGCGGCCCGTTCCCTCCCGGGACCGCAGGCCAGACGGGGTCGTGCGCTTCGAGATCCGCACCTTCCAGCCTGGGTTTAACGAGACTGGAATTTTAATCGCCACGGACTCCGCGTTTAGGAAAAATGACACGCGCTGTGGTCCTCAGCTTCAGAAAAACACCAGAAGCCTCCCACTCCATCTTAACACAATATATCTGGCCTAATTAAGCAGTGCATTTATTTAATTGCAAAACTAGATTTGTTACTTTTTCCTAATGAGCTGTTAATTTGTTTCCATTCCGACATCAGCCATTAATATAACCATTCTCTTCCAGCACTCAGAAGTCCTTTCCTTAATTGTTTGTACAGCTATTGGATTGTTCACCAAGTCAGGGTCAGACGGGGCTGCCCTGGATTGTTTATCGCCATGGTAACAGTGTGGTGTAGAGACACGTGGCTTCCCAACACTCATTTCTCTCATCCTATTGAAGCTCGATGCTTGTCACACAATGGCGGCTTCACTCCTTACAAAGGACGGTCAACCTACTGGTTACCAGAGACCTGGCAGTTTTGTCCACAGCTCCCAGTGATGGCAGGAGTGGACCTGCTCCTTCGGAACGAAGACTTTGCGTGAATTTGGGGGATTTTGGGAGATTTGAAGGGCACAGGCACATCACAGGACAGCCCAGCGGCACAGATACTTGCCTCGCGGTGATTATACTCAATACCTAAAAATGAGTTCAACTAGGCAAATTGAATTAATTTTCTGGGTATCTGCTCTCAGCAGCACTTCATCTGCAAGACTCCTCGGCCCAGAAAGTTTGCTTTTCTGCACCATTAATATTTATGGAGCAACTGCCCCCGACAGCTGCCCAGCAGATCTCTGCCGCGTGGACGAGAGGACGGGGAGAAGGCAAAGTGCCATTTGCACGACTGCAAACCCAGCCTGCTGGGGGAGGGCTGGCTGTAGAGGACACAATGGGACGCAGAGCATTTTTCTAGCAGCAGTAAGCGTCGCCGGTGGTGAAGAGACAAGCTGAGCACCCAGGCCCATGCTCCCAGGACCATTCCACAAGGTCAGATTTCACACGCTGGTATGCTCATAAGGAACCAAATAGCACGGCAGCTGCCTGCTAATTAAACTGAAACCTGCAGCCCTAGGCCCAACCTGAGGGTGATAACGACACGAACAACCTGAAGATTAAGGTGACAAGGAGCAAGGACTTATACGGGGGCGGGGCTACAGGAGCACTGGCCTGAGCTGAAAGCTGATTGGCCACCAGCACGCAACATCCCCTTGTCAATCACAAAACCAAAACATGTTATTGGCTAACAATAAGGTTAGCTCCTCCGCATAAATTATGGCCCCTCTAATGCCCATCACCTAAAATAAAATTCCCAGAATTGCCCCATGAAGGGGAACACAGACAAGACCATGAGCACAAGTGAGGTGAAGAGGGGTGGAGGATGCAGGAAGGAGCAGGAAAAAGGATGGATGGCAGAGGACAGGAAAGCGAGTGAGGCAAGACGGGAAGTAGCCAGAGGTGCCCCTCCAGGTCGCAGGAAGAGGGACATGGGGGTGTGGGGGGTGGCAGCAGAGACAGGAACATATTTAGAACCGCATGGCGAAAAGAGAAGACACAATGAGAAAGCCACAAACGAGGGCACAGCGAGAGGAAGTGGAAAAAAGAGAACTAAAAGGGAAAGGTGCGGTTAACCACTGCGTCAAGAAGAGAATCTGGCAACCAGAATGGCTACAAGCTAATCTTGGCGCCTTGTGGTTAAGCAGTTCACACATCGCCGGACACCAGGCATGACAAATCAAGGCTTCAGCACATCAGGACCACATGAGGCTGACTGGGCCGGGCAGCGATGCAGACAGAGGGCCGGCGCACCTTGACCGTGTCGACGCTCTCCGAGCCGTCGCTCATCATGTCGTTGAAGGCCGTGAAGAGGCTGCGTAGGGACTCCATGAAGTCAGCCTCCCCCTTGTTCTCGTATAGCCTGCGGGGAAGGAACACACGTCGGCTTTACGGCCCGCGGTGCGGTGCTGCGGGCCTTCATGGCGTCCCCTAAGCAACGATCACAGCTCCAGCAAAACGGCACCAGTACCGGCGCCCGGAACCCGCGGGCCGTTTCTACACAGCACGGAAGACCCACGGTGCGCGTCACTCAGGCAGGAACACGAATGCCTTAGAGGAACACAAATGCCTTACAGGAATATGAGAACCTTACAAGAGTACGTATTTGCAGACTCAAGCTCGCCTAGAGATACTGTTTAAATAATGCACTAAAAAAGAACCGCCCGGCTTCTGCTTTATGGACCAACCACCGAATCGGCAGCGAAAACAAAAAAAAGCACACAGATCGAGCTGAAGGAACACAGATGAGCATCCCAGAGAAACAAAGTGACTTCCCTCCTGCTGTAGTGGGCAAGGAGGAAATGCACACATACATGACAGCAATGACCGGCGCAGTGCATTGAGGCTGGTGACATGCCCATCCTCAGCCAGACTTGCTGCATGTCCTCTGTCTGGTGGGGGGGGAGGGGGCACTAGCACTGACCCAACCTCAATTTTAAGGAAAGGACTCCTGATCAGCAAGGAGCGGATGAAGAACCTTGAGGGCGGAAGTGCCAGGAAAAAACAAATGCCACACATCAGTGACGCAGACGTCATGGCAGGAAGCCTACCGCTAATGCACAGCCCTTTCATTTCCCAAAGGCATAGTTAGTAACTACATTAGCAATTTACACAGCTGGAACCATGCAACTGAATGGGCCTGACTATGTAAGCTGCTAACAGGAGCTTTCGGCAAACGCACCCAGGTAAACGACTGCAGAGACACAAACGAAATGTGAGGAACGTGACAAAAGTGCCGGAGCGCTCGCACACCACCACTCCACGGCCGTGATGCTAGCTATCTGCAAAACACGACATTTTCACGTTGAGGGACGACTCCCGGGGTCAGAAACTGGAGAATGCTGATCAGAAAAAAAATTAGGAAAACGTTTTTTTTTTTTTTTTTTTTTTAATTTTTAAAGGCACAACTGGCCTTCCTCCCAAAAAAGGAGAGGCCTGAGCGTATGAAGACGCTCATGACTCTCCACTAACCGGGCATGAAGTGGCAGGCGAGGCTCCTGGAGAGCCTTGCACCTAATGGGCCATCGAGACTCCGTGGAGAAGTGGCCTCTCTGGCTCCGGAGGGAGGAGGGGGTGTTTAGCCATCGCCACCCTGAATAGCTGTAGCCAGGGAGCTCTGCAGACCTGCGCACCTGAGATAGCGTCTGGTAGGGCTGAACAATTTTAAGAAAATATCGAATTGCGATTTATCTGACAGATATTGCGATTGCAATTTGATTAGATTTTTTTAAACCTCAGTATTCACTATATGTGTATAAAAAACTAATCGAGCACAACCATACACTGAAATCTGAACTGCACTATGCATTAATCCAAAGATAAGAACGGAAATATATGAGTTGAATCCAAAATGTATTTATTCGGACAAAAATGAAATAGAACGTACACCTAAATAAACAATAGAACAATTCTCTAGCAACCCGAACATGGTAAAGTGATTGTATTTTTACATGCCCACAAGTGCCGCGTTTGCAAACAGCGCTCAACCACTTTTTTTTACCCTTAGTAACATGCTTCCGGAAAGTCCCATGTACACAAGGGTCAAAATAGCAGAGAACAATAACGCATAAAAAAACTATCACGAAAGACGCAACTGTGTTAAGTTAATTGGTGAGCATGATTGACATGCGAGGAGCACAGCACTTCTGATTGGTGAATTTGCAAAACTACTCTCATGACAGTTTTAAACAGTGGGTCAGACACGCTGTATAATGCACATCCTAAATCGCAGCTTTTGCGGTTTGATGATTGCATTGTTTAAGATCATGATTCCGATTTGAAACCGATAAATCGCTCAGCCCTAGCATCTGGACATAAGAGCCCCTGAAACCGCTGCCGTGCCTGTCTCTGCACCACAGGTACCTCTTCGGATGGCTGAACACGGTGGGAGTGACAACTGGCTGCCAAAACCGTGCGGCACAGTCACGGCAGGCTGTTCTCCACCCCAGCAGAGAAGCCATCTCGCTGCCACGGTAAGAGCCCCGATGGTTAATCACCCTGAACCGCGCATTTCCATTCATAAGCCTGGGATCTCTGCAGGTTTACTAATCGAACGCCCGTTATAAAACACCCCACTGCCAATCAGAAGCCATCACCCCTGTCCATCACGCATAAGCAGGCCTCAGCTCAAGCAGAGCTAATGTCTCTGATAATCAGTAACCCAGGATAAGAGAGGTAATAACCAAGCTGCTGACCTCGGCTGCTTACTAAAGTGACCGATTATGAAAACAAATCCATCAAAAGAAAAAAAAACTGCTGCTCCAGTTTTGAGAAAGACAGCCTAGATGAGCATGCAGGAAGACTCGCATCACTACTGGAGCTGACGGCTAAGCGACACACAAATTAATTAAAAAGCTAATTACTGATCACTAGGCCAGATCTACAGCATCTAATTACCATGAGTTCCAGCACAGTGTGAGATAGCGCGGGGCTCCGAGCCCCACGCTACCTTCACTCGGCTCGCCGTCATAATTATCACTAGACATACATCGGCATGAATATTTAAAATTCCGGCATACGAACTACTAAAATATTCAAAAACCGGCAAAATTATGAGTAATTACGACTGGAACATAGTGTCCTGCTGGCAGCTCCGCGGGCGATTTGGAAATGCGGTAAATCCAAATAAATAAGCAAGTAAGTAAACAGAAGATAGACGGGAGATAAGTGGAGCTACGGGTGACATCGCCGGGAGTCGCGAACGCCGCCACATCGCCGCATTAAACACCGATATGCAAAATGCACTCCAGAAATGAAACTGCTCTCATCCCCGCAACAAGAATGAGCTCAGACCC
>JAODKL010000041.1:5523407-5534056 GCA_026780765.1 Petrocephalus schoutedeni
GGGGTACTGGGAGGGGGCTGGGGGGCAGGAAGTGCTCATTTTAGATAAACACACTTCAAAGCACAGGAGCACAGCGAAGAGGAGAAACAGCCAGAAGCAGGGAGGCGGAGGGAGCTGACAGCGGATCAGCCGGAACCAGGACCATGAAGGGCCCGGCAGGATGGCGAGCAAGAGGTTGGACCCATCCCAGAACGCTGGCCACAGGCACATGCACCGAGAGGCACGGGCCGCGGACAGAGAGCTACATCCTACGGTACGGATCCCACCGCCAGGCTGCAGCAGGTGAATAATCTTTCAGCTAAAGACAGTAGAACGGCAGGAGCCAGGGTGGGGAGATCCAGCCAGATACAGGGCGCTTTGTTTACCTAAGGAAATCCGGCTCGGACACTCGCAGGAAGCACCAGCCCCCCGGGAAGGGGCTTGTTTACCACAGGCTGCATCGCATCACTACTAACGCAGACGGAACGGCACAAGCGAAGCCGTGCGCCACGCTGTCATCTATGCCCAGAGGGCGTTGGTACCGTGCCCACGGAATCACGCCTGACGACGGGTCTGCATCGTTAGCACAGCAGCTGCCTGGGAGAATTAGGCTTAACCTTCTGAGCCCACAGGCCCTGGAACAGCAGCGTGCAGGCTGAAGGACGCACAGCGCTTCACAAAGGAAGCCAAGCCGCTCCGATGAAACACAACCCGAGCCATGTACATGTAAATGCGAGGGGGGGGGGAGCTCAGAATAAAATGGTCCCGTAACTGATCACCCACGTAAATGTGAGGGGGGGGGGTTAAGCTGCCGGATGACCTCGGGTGTCGGCGGGAAGCGGAGCGTGGCCGGAAATGCTGCCCTTTACCCAACCCGGGACGCCCCACCACCCTGCCAGGTCAGCACAGGCCTGCAGCAGCTTGAGTACGGTCCTACAGGGACAGCGTTCAGGGGAGTCCGCTAGACGTCCATGTGACCTTTCCTTGCTGGCGCAGGGGGGAACAGCGCCTCCCGCAGCACCACTCCGGTCGCTCATCCCACGGCACTCCTGACTGAGACACAAACAGGACGCACCTCTACAGCACGCCAGTGTCCAGGGTGATTATGTTACTCACAGTCCGTAGATGACCTGTGGCGGAAGGTGAAGCGTAGGTGGCTGCGGTTCACGTCCTCGATGGGAATGGCCACCTGATGAAAACAGGAGTTGCCTTAACAGCACCCCCTACGGATAGCTCAGGGGCATCACACATCAGCACCTAAATCAGGATGGCCCACGAGCAGCGGAAGGCTCCAAATCTCTGTGAATATTTATTTAAGACGCAGGCATGATAATTTCTCTGGCTGTGACCTATAACAGGTCACAAACCCCTGAAACAAATCTAGACTAAGTAAACAGCTCTGAATAATTCATTACTTAGCCTCCTGATAGCAGTGTCCTCTAATTTTCCTACTCACAGATGACATGCAAGTTCAAAGCCTTAAGCTAACATGCTCTTCTGAGCATACAAGATCCAAATCACTTATACTGAGAGTGAATTCCGATTCATTTATTCATCTGCACTTAAAGCCCCACCTGGCAAACAATGTACTAAACATACTTCAGATGGAAGATTCACCAGACTCACCTTGATCGTTTCAACCCAGTGTGGATTCTTGACTTGGTAGTAGATTACAGACTTGTACTCCACAATCCCATCATCCCCAGCACCAGGAAAAATGACATTCTAGAGATGGTGAGATGGGGAACAGGCATCAGGGCTGAACATGTGCACACACTCTAGTAATCTGTGATTTTAAAAAATTTCTCTCATATAGCAACCTCCCCAAAACCATCAGCCCACCCCAGGGGTGTTCGGTCTTTCACGTTAAAATTTCAAATTCCTCTGACTGTTGGTAATTGAGTGTTTAGTTATTACAGCTGAATGTATTTTAACATCCTATTAATTCATAAGCACATCAACCTAAGGCCGAAGGCAGCCTGTGCTGGTTTGGTGACCTTTTATCTGTGTTATCAAATAAGTTTCCTAAATATAAAAGCTCAAATTTCTGAAGCCTGAAGCCCACTAATGTCTTCAAGACCATCTGTTTCGAGATCAAGACAAGACTCATCCCAACAGAGACCAAAACAAAACCAAGACTTGAAAATTCAGAATCAGAATTTAGATTAGAATTAGAATTGAGGCTATATATTCATTTATGTAATTCCAAAAGACTAGTATTGGAAAAATGTTCACATGCAATAATGCACATTTAAATGAAATAAATGAACTTTTTTTTTCCTGGTTATTTTATTATACTGTTTGCACATATAGCAACTTTTCAGTTCAAATACAATATTTGCGTCTAAGAAAAAAAAATCAATTGAATGCTTTTAAAACTTGCCAGCCTACATGTAAATAATAATGGAAGTAGTAATGCATTTAAAAAAACACTATGATGTATGCAACAGTACATAACTGCACTTACAGAACACTAAATCCATTAACATTTTGGCTCCCATTCGGGCACGGTGTGGTCTTAAGATAAGACCCCCACTGCTGAAAACACGCTCAACAGGAGCTGAGGTTGCAACGACTAACGCAGAGGTCTCCAACTCCAGTCCTGGTGAGCTACTACCCAGTAGGTATTCCATCATACCAGGCTTCTGATGAATCACACCTGTTCCTGGGATTTTCCTGAGAATAGGTGTGGCTCATTAGAAACCAGGTAGGACAGAAAACCTCATGGGTAGTAGCTCTCCAGGACCAGGGTTGGAGACCCCTCGTCTAACCAAAGTGGATGACGGCAGACAAGCCCACATTGCTCCAGTTTCCCCGTCTTCTAGCTGTTATCTGCCTTGCTAATTTTACCTACAATAACTCTGCGGTCCTGCTTTTAGACATCTGAAGCTGCCCAATAGTGTTATACCACCGGGGCAGTTGGGAGATGTAGTACATTTTTAGTAGCGCAGCTACAAGAGGATAGAGCAGGAAAATTGATTTCCACATACTGAGGGGAAAGCACGCCGATCCAGATAATGTGTTCTGTAATACTTAGAAACTTATGGCCAAGACCAAGGCAACATCAAGACAAAACGGGCTTAAGACCAAGACGAGGCTGTAATCGGATCGAGCGGTCTCAAGACAGGTCTCGAGACCAAGACCGGATCATGAGAGCTGCAACTCTGCCGTATCCACACCTCCCACAAGCTACAGTGTAAAAAACACACAGGCACTGCCCCTCCCCCCCAGACCGAAAATGGACTGCTCATCTGCCTGCCTCAAGAGGCAATTAGCTCTCCCCACCAATCCATGTAGCAGGTCGAGGTCCCGGTGTATAACGAGCGTCCCCCTGCAGAGGGGCGCATGCAAACACACAGACACCGCCCTCAGCAGCCCCTCCCCGACAACACTAAGCTATTCCTGACACCTCTAAATTATGAAAAAAGCTCGGAAAGTGCTGGGACACATCCTGGAACAGAATGGGACATTAGAGACAGCTCTGGGATGATTCAGGATGGGGTTCAATTAGTCTAGGACAAGACCCTGCCTTCCAGCATTACAGAGTCCCAGCACTTAAAAGAAGCACTTCGGCTAAAATGTACTTATGCCGTATTCATGCCCTAGAGAACGCCTGGATCCCTGGGACACATGGGCCTCGGACCACAGGCCGCACACATTTATGGCTTAGAGAGCAGAAAACCCAAAAATAAAGCGTGGAGGGTCCCACTACGAGAAGACGTTCAGGTCAATGGTGCCAGCGCTTCTCAAAGAGGTGAGCGCATATTCCCCACTCGCACTTCTCCTCTAAATACAACCTACCCCAGAGAGAAGCTGCTCTGAAGAGATGTGTAATTAAGGCAGCGATGCTTGGAGGCAAGCCAAGCCGGCAGTCCAGAAGATGTTCCCTCCCGGCTGAGGGAGTGAAGTGTGCTTTTAATCGCAACCAGAAAGTAGGAGCCCAGGCAGATAGACGTCCACTGCGGAAGGTCTATCGCTGCTGTTGCGGCGGACGCGTACGTGCACGCTCTGTGGGAGAATTAACCGACTCAAAGAGTAACCAGCAAAACTGATGTGAAAGATAATTACCAAGTTTAGTCATTATGCGGAACAGGATTCAACCACTCGGCGTTAGACTGAAGGCAAACATTACATTTACTATCATGTGCTTTGTTCAACGGGCCCAAGAGCAGGAAAGCATCAATTCAGCCAAATTCAGCGCCCAGGTCTTCATTCTAATGTATAGTGGCACAACTAGGTGACAAATGCTAATGAGGAGCTTCCAGGAGACTGAGGACACCAAATAACCAACTGTAACCAAATAACCACTTAAGATTCAGAGGACGGGCCACACGGAAAGTCCGTCATATTGAACATCTCTGGGGGAAAGCATTCAATTTTAAAAAGATTTCACCAATAAATTTCTCTGACAATGATTTCCCGGAGCCTCACAACAATATAAGTCAACACAGCAGCATCCGTGATGTTCATCACTACTTTGGCAAACCCTTCCAGCACACTGGAGACCACACTTAGTTCTGCTGGTTGTTATAAAGGAACCTTTTCCTGATCACTAATAGGAAATTAGACTGCATCATAAAATCTACCAGTACCTCAGACAAAAAAATCCAAGCCCACTTTGGGCCGCGCAGGATGAAGCAACCTGAACTCATGGGGTGTAATACACCTTCCAAACCCCTAGGATTGCTCTTACTTTTTATAGCCGCAAAAGTGCTGCAAAATTAAGGTGCGTTCTCCTTTATGGTACGAATGTAAAAGGAAGGGGGATTAGTCCTGGAAAAGAAGGGATGCGAGAGGCAAAGGGCCATCCACAAATTTGCCTCTTTGTTCACACTTACTGCCACTTCTATCCTTTGTGCCTCCTGCACAGTTGTTTGGCTAAATCATAAGATTGTAACTACACTGTGTATCTGAACAGGTCTGAGCACCTCTGTGGATCAGTGGCTTGGTTTCCCTAAGGTTTCTCTATGTAAGAAGTCCTGTAATAGTGCCAAGCCACTGTATCACCGTTACAGTCCGTATAATACCCACTTTTACGGCAGTGTGTCGTGGTGCTTTTTTGCACCTGTTACAATCAGACTACATTCACTCAATGGAGCCGAGGACACAATCGTAAGAGGCACATTAAAAGAAACTGAAATGAGGAAGAGCTGACAAAAGTGAAACGAGCTACTACCCAGGAAACTTTCACTGACAAACCTGTAGGAATTATTATACTATAAAAAAGATGATGTAAGGACTCTGTGACCCACGTTAAGGCTGCAAAACTAACACAGGACAGCAAGTGTGCTGGTGTTTGAGCTGCTCGGGACAAGGTGATTGATTTTTTGCAATGACCAAGATCAAAACAAAACAGGAATGGAAACTCTGCACAGTTCTCCATGTGATGTCACTGGACGCCGAGTGGCTCCCCAGGGCAATAGGACCAGGGGGAGGAGAGAAGTGAGCAAAAAAAAAAAAACAGCAAAATTAATAAAGATAGCAATCAAGACACGGTACATGAGACCTGAAAGGGACCGTTAAGACCAACAAACAGCAGCAAATCATCAAGGACAAAGCAGCTCCCCAAAGATCGGCATGGAGAAATGTCCCGGACATCGATGCTCATGGCGAAAAACGAAACCCTCACCGCTGTGATAAAACAGGAAGATGAAAGCAAACTCCTACAGACCCATAAATTGCATCAAATCAATCCAAAGGGAGATCGGGGAGTCTCAGGAAGTTCATCACTTCAGAATAGAAAGGGCTTGAAAAGCCACCTCTACTTTCCAGCAGAGAATACTCCTTCATGATTGCCACTCGCAGTTCAGAGCTTTGTATTCATGGCCCGGATCAAGGTCTGGGCTTAATGACTACATATGCCACTATATTCATTAACGGCCACGCATTCCAGCTCATCAGCAGGGACAGGAATTAAAGGCACGGTCATCTCGACATCATCGCCGGTGTCATGTCATACATCACCAATCCCGCAAGAGCTTCCACCATGCCTCAGACTCACAGATGAGCATTAATCTTCATCTGAAGCTTTCAAGATATTGGCTATCTGATCTTTCCCACACTGATTAAAGGACAGTGAGAAATGGCACTCCTGCCACCAATGACTGAAATAAAGTTCAAATCACTAAAGCTGCACCCACCTATTCTGAGGGTAACTAACACAGGAGCTCCCTTTGGCTCAGCAGACAAGCAAGGTCTGTTTACAAAGCATTCAGTGCATGTTTGTGCAGGAACTGTCTGACACCACTGGATTCCTGACATTTTACTGCTACTGTTCCCCATGTTAAAGAAGAAAAAAAAAAACATCCAACTTATGATGCAACACTAAATTCACATTTCCAAAGGCAGCCCAGGATAATGTAGTCATTAAAGGTAGACAGCAGTTACCTCCAGTTTCTTGCCATCTTCGTCGTGTACAGACATGGTGACCTCCACATTTTTCCACGCGGTCTTACTGCCCTTTTCGAAGTCTCCCTGGACCAATGTCACATATATGTCGTTGCGGACATCACCTTTGAAGGATCACAGGGCACCATGGTTGGTGAACGTGCTACCACGGAGCCAGCTGAGGTGCACATACAGCTCTGGCTTCACGGGACCCACCTGGCATGATGATCTCAGGGAATCCCATCTTCCGGGCCACAGCCGTTGAGCGATCCACCAGGTGAGGGAAATCCTTGCGGATCTGATGGATGTCTCCGGGAAGCAATTTGAGAGTCACCCACAACCCTGCCGAGGACATTAATGCGGTCAAAATCGTGTTTCTCCACAATGGCCAGCTGTTTAGCTGGATAAGGGCATCAGCTAAACTGTCTCAACCCAACATGGTAAGGGCATCCTGAATGGTCTCTTACTACGTGTGAAGTAACACCTGGAAATGAATGACAGCAAACCATTTTATTATTGATGACCACATACAGTTTGCTAGTATTTAAACAGGCAATTCCATGCAAAGGTAAAAGGTATAAATTGCTACGTATTTTCAAAATGCAAATTAATATATGAATTTGAGGATTTGTCTATATTCAACCCAAGCGGTTACACGCATCAAGATATGTAAATTGACTCTAAGCTCACCCATGCTCTGAGGCACTCTGTTTACCAATATGAGTCTAAATGTCACTTGCACAATGCTAGAATTGCCCAGATGAACCAGCATCTGTAAGAGAGACACAGGACGGTGGTGTGCGGCAGCAGAGAAAAATTCCAGTGTCTGGACCTAAGAGATTCAGGCATTAAAAACCATCTTCAAAGACGCCAGGAATGCGGGAAAAATATTAAAGGACAGAAGGGTGCAGAAGTGTCATTTCCTTTTTAAGAAAAAAAATGAATAAATCATCAGCGCAGTGGAAATACAGAGGGCCAGCGGAGCAATGAGAGCGATGCTCATGTTAAGGCGGCAAAGGCGGAGCTGCAGGCCCAAGCTGACGATCCTTCACACCGCTGCCTATCTCCCATTTCTACATCACGATATGCGCCTATCTGTCTCTCTCAGTCTGAATGGCACCCTCCCCCCAAGCCCTCCATCCCATTCATGACGACGCCGTTGGGCGTACGCACGCCGGCCGGGCCATCACATGGCCGAACACAGTTCACCCCCAAAGAGAAGTTTGTTTAACTAGTGTGGGGCAGGCAGGTGGTGTAATGGTCAGGGAGGCAACTGTGTAAATCAAAAGATCGCCGGTTCGAGTTCCCGACCCGCAAATACCGCTGAGGTACCCTGAGCAAGGTACCGTCCCCAAGCACTGCTCCCCGGGCGCTCACGTAGCTGCCCCCTGCTGTGTCACATGGGTTAAATGCAGAGGACACATTAATTGTCAGCAATGACAATCAATCACCTCTCACTAGTGTGTTCGCTCTGTGCCTGGGTCCGGCCACCATTAGTTGTACTCGGCACGGAACACATTTAGTGAGACTGTTAACCGCGCCTGGGCCCCGGACACAGACGTGATGTTAATGATGTGGCAGATACACACATGCACACACATACACTATAAACGAAGCGGAAGGGGAAGGAAATGACAGGTTAGCCTGTACAGATCACGTCGTTTTTTTCTCTGCAGAACTGTTGTGAAAAAAGTGGTGCGTGCAGATCAGGGAGTGGCAAACATTTAACAGACACGGCAGCATGAGAGCACTTTGATCTACAGCAGAGGTGCGGCGTTTGCCGGAAATCTGGGCTGATGGGAGTATCTGGGGAAAAATTGGACACGACACACAAAAACTCAGATATCCGGTAATATATCGAACTACCTTCTTACACGTGCAGCATGGCTAAATGAAATTCGCTGCGTTTCATACACAATAAATCTACAAGAGGGCCGTGCGTCATCGCACCCCAAAATGACTCCAAATAAGCCACAAAATAAGGACATTAATCATGAACTCCACTGTGCTGTGCGATAGTGCTTTCCTTGCAGTGATGACGAAAGCATGCTCGGGCCCAAAAAGAGAAACTGCGAGTGCAGAGCAGTGGGGGAGTGGGTAGGGGGGAGAAGGCAACCTGGACAAGTGTGAGCATGCCCCTCGGCTAAGGCTTGGATGTGAGATGGTGGTGGCCTAGTGGTATGAGGCTCCAATTATGGACCAAGAGGAAGACCCTCAGCTGCTCCAGGGAGATTGTAATGCCCTCTAATTGGGTAATGTAAGTCACTCTGGATAAGGGTGTCAGCTAAATGCCATAAATGTAAAATGTAAATGTGAGGCCCCTGTGGTTTCTGGACCGTCCTGCACATCTCCACACACTACAGTGGGGTTCTCTTACTGCTAATAAGAGATCCGGCTGGTGTCAGCTGTGCGGAAGCCTCAAAAGACAGACTGCAGTCATTGACAAAGACGTCTGTCAACTGCCATCAGATGATAAATATAATGGAAATTCAAACAGCAATTAACAAGGAAACGCACCACTCATCCAGCACTAGCAGTGAGCCCCACTGATGCAAAAAAGCCATTATCACTTAATTTATTTCCCTTTCCAAGACTTGCAACCAATGCGACTTTTGACGACTCACACATACAGCTTTATATAGTCAATAAAAAAAATTTAAAAAAATTAAGAAGTCGGTTGTAAGTCAGGGACAGCCTGTATTTTACCCAGTTCCCGAATAACATGAGCTAAACGATTAGTCAAAGCCCCTAGTTTCCGGAAAGAAATGCCTCTCATAAAGGGTGGGTGAAAGATCTTAAAGGTTAATGGTAAGTTTATAGTTGTGTACTGTGATTCTGATTTAATTACAGAAGAACAGTCGTAAAAACTAAACAACCGCCTTTAAGTTATCTAAATAAATGTGGAGGCACATTTACAGACATAAACAAGCACCTTAAACCTTAAAAAGACCCTGGGTTACTTTGAACCGTGGTCCTAATTCCACCGAGTGGCTGCGGATGGTGCTGTAACAGACATTATACCTCCAGCACTGGAGGCTTGCATGCTCTCTGTGTGGGGAGTTTGCAAGCTGCCCCTGAGATTTCTGGATTTCCACTGGCTTCCACCAACACAGGCAATTAGGCTTACGGATATCTCCGAACACTGCGCATAGCGGTTGGTCGAATATGCCAGCGTACATGATGCCTGCAATGGACAGACATTCCATTCGGAGTGCACTCCTACTTTCTGCCCTATGTATCCTGGGATAGGCTCCAGGGCCCGCCCGTGACCCGGACTGGGATGAGCAGCTGGAAGTCTGATTTTCATGTCAAATCAAATCAGGGTAGCACTGCTAACCAATTTCAGCCGAGCAGGGCAGTCAGAATGGAATGGAGGAGAGACGCAGACAGGGTAACGACGGATGACAATGGACAGGAGAAGCCGGGAAGGCCGGCAAGTTCCCACTGCGAGCCTCGATACCTTGTCCCTTGTGGTTGACCTCTTTGGCAGCGATGACCTTGTTGATGACTGTCTGCAGGAAGTCGTTCTCCCCGGCCACCCTGGGTGAGAAACGGGAGATGTTCAGCTGTCTGTGGCGAATGGCGTCATCCAAGGCTAGCCTGGAGGATGCACGGGATGGGCGCCGGGCACAGGAGCAGATAGAAGCAGAAGGTCATGGGCATGGGTTGGGAGAGACGAGACAGGGAGGGAAACGCCAAAACAGTGACAAAGACAAAGTGGTCGTTAGCCAACAGTGGGGCAGGATGGGTAACGAGAGAGAGAGAGAAGAATGTTTAAGTGAGTGATGCCAGATCAACCCCTGGGGTCCGTAAGCTTACGTTCACCTTTACCACATAGCAAGAGACGCTTAGGAAGCACCAGAGACCAGAGTCGAGCAAGCCCACCAGCCAGCAACAGGAACACACATGAAAAATCCATGTGTGGCTGGCATTGGCCACACCCCCGGCAGCACAGTCACCTTGACCGTTTCCAGGTTCCGGTTGGAAGCCAAAGATGAAGCTTGCTTGCTTTGGGCCAAAATTAGCTTAAAATGTTTTTTTTTTCCAATATTAGAAACAATAGCAAAAATTTTTCTGACCGGCAAGTAACCTAATTTATAAAGTAAACCTGATTTAATTCCAGTACAGATCTTAAGGCATTTCAGAGATATAGTGAAATGTATCACATGACATCAGCAATCCAGACTGGATGAATGTGATTGCAGTATGCGGATTCCTCTCTGCATGACAAGCAGTGTGGGGGGGGGGGGGGGTCTTATCACACTCATCCCAAGGAGAGGGCT
>JAODKL010000041.1:5544004-5560224 GCA_026780765.1 Petrocephalus schoutedeni
TGATATTTGTTGTGCTCAACCATCTGCATATTTCATGAACATTATGAAATGAAATCATGTTTTGGAGGCAAAAAAGTGTGTTCAGAACTGTCAGGTGTTCTAATAATTTTGGCCACCACTGCATATTATATACATATACACACATGCATACATTGTGTGTATATACAAATATATACCCACCCACATATACGTGTGTGTATAAAGAACACTATTAGGCTAATGACAACTCACAATGAAACAAAAAAAAGAAATCCATGAGTCTTTAATACTATCCAAGGCAGCCCAGCGTGACACACTCTTTTCATCTTTAAAGAAGAAAAAACACCCATTTCAAAAGAACAGTCAACTTGTTTGTTGATGCATTTAAGACAAAACACATAACAAGCAGCTCTCACCCGCTTCACAGGGCCTGAAATTTAATTATTCATAACTGTGATTAATTCCCAAGAAATGCCCACAGACGCTGAATCCCAATCTAATTAACCATGCGAAAACACTGTAGGTTAAACACATCCCCTCTTATCTTAGATCACTACGCCGATAAAGGATCCTGGAATTCGTACTTTTCCTGCACATGCTGGTATAACGGGACTGCTAACAACTTTTGACTACCGACCCCAGACAAAAGAAGAGGTGAGTGGACCAGTAGCACTGACTAAACAGTGCCGACTCAGTGTCTGTGGTTGCAGGTTTAGGCCTTCTGCAGACAAGTCGAGCTGGGTAGCAGGGGGTTCAGGACCGACAGCAGCAAACACAGCTGTACCTGAACATGGATGTAAAGGCACGACTGAAAGAGCACCAAGAATTCAGAAAATCAGTTTCCTGCATCATGAACATAATCAAAATCCACCATGTAGGTAGACACGGTGATGGATTGGTGCGCAGCTCAGCAAGTTAGGATGCCGTGACCATTGTCGGAAGGTTGTTGCTTCAGTCGCCAGAGTGATCTCACCGCTGGGCCCGTAGGCAAGCCCCTTCACTCTTGCTCAGCTGTAAGTCTCTCTGGATAAGAGTGTCTGCTAAATATGTAAATATGCAAAAGCACGTTAATTTAATATCCATATAGATTCACCACCAACCATCGGTATTGAGAATGGCTTGTAATTGTGGGGAAGTCTTACAGCAGGAAGACTAATGACACAACATTAGAAGAATTAAGAGCAGCGTGAGTCGTCATTCTGAAATAAGCAAATGAGGGGCCAGAGTTCATTAGCTACAATGGAATCAGGAAGTTTTCTTTTCAAAACCAGGAGGACCAAGCACTCATCAGCTTAGCTCCTTAACGATTTAAAGAAACGCAAGCCTCAGAAGAGGAAGTGACTGGAATGTCCTAGAAAGAGCTCCAGAAGAACATTCAGCAGCCTCTGGAGTCTGATTAGGCATGGACTTGGAGGGGTGTGGCCCACAAGGCATGTGCCACAGCTTGCTCACCGCAGTATGAGGACAACAAACAGGAAGCCAGACTGCAGCTCAGCCTTTCCTGCCCTCAATCCCAAAGTTCAGCAACATGCTGCCATCACCTCTTCTGAGTATAGGCCTCAGCTCACTGTCATGTAGACTGACTGACTTCCCCAGAGAACAGAACTGCAGTCCACCAGACTGTGCTGGGACGGGGGATTGTTAGACTCTCCAAAAGGCCCACGTTGGTCACTCAGCCCAGGCGACTGGCCTACTTGGATGCATTCCAAATTCTACTGTGTCAATTCAGCATGAGTACCTGCCCTGGCATCAACCACTTTGTGATAACAGAGTCCGGTCGACTCTCTGTGCAACTAGACTGGGGGCTCCAAAACACAGCGGGGATCCCAGCATCAGATCTGTTAAAACTCTGAAGCAAAATGTATAGGAAGAAAGATGTAAATGCCCTGGCAGAATTCAGGTGAAGGCTGAAAAATGCTGAGAACATCTAGGCATGTGCCCTTTTTACAGACCAGCCAATGGTTGCTAAGGCAACAAAAGCAAAGTGCCTAGAGGAAGATCACAACCCAGCTCACCAACAGAACCACATTCCTGAGTATAATCAAAAACTTGCCACAGCCAGGCTGTCAGGCCCCGTTCCCAACCCAGCAGTGCCAGCTTGTCATCGCTCCCCACAGGAAGCCCAGCTCCCAGTTGAGGTCTTCCCTCCCTGTCCACAAGAACCCCCCCCAGCATAGCAGTGAGCAAAGCCTCAGGCCTAAGGCTCTTAGAGGTCTTTACAGTTACTCAACCCACACAGCAGCGTGGAAGCAAGCCTGCTGGGAAAACAGTATGAGGAACTTATAATTAATTTCGAGTCCTTTTCTAATGGGTTTAATCAGAGGCTTTACAACTGAGATAGAGGTCTGATTACTTTAATTAGGAACAATGCAGGAACAAAGAGCCACACTAAAAGACTGTCACCCTGTCTCTCTGAAATCTATTACATACAGCAGGCCAGTCTGTTTATTTATTCCTAAAGAGTGCAGACAGGGCAATGGCAATTAACCAACAATTAAGCAGGCCGCAGTCCCTACTGGACTGCAAGGAAGATCAGCAAGAGGAAACTTCCAGATGGTTCAACGTCACAAGCACATGGCACGCCGGCATGCTCCATGACTAAGGCAGTGAAGGTCAGAGTCAATCCAGGATACTAGCGCATTAGAGGTGGGAGACAAGAGGAGGAACAGGGTGA
The DNA here is from genome assembly GCA_026780765.1 of Petrocephalus schoutedeni. NCBI lineage: Eukaryota > Metazoa > Chordata > Actinopteri > Osteoglossiformes > Mormyridae > Petrocephalus > Petrocephalus schoutedeni. The sequence continues at coordinate 5,546,658 of JAODKL010000041.1, forward strand.
GAAGAAAATGGAAGAGGGAGAAGAAGGAGCGAGGGAGCTAGAGGGGCAGAGGAACATAAAGTTCCAAATGGCTTAACAGCTGGCAGCACTTCCTGCTGGGGGGCAACGGAGGGTTTCGAACAGGACAGGACAACAGTGATGCACTTCACCCACAAAAGTACACACTCACATGCACACACACTCACCCAGCAGAATCTGTCTGCTGGAGTCTGGTTGTAGCAGCAAATCCGAAGGACAGATACAGGAAGCTTCACATGGAAAAGAAACCGCAGAAGTTTCATGCATGTACAGCTTTAAGAAGGGGTGGGGTTAAAACAGCAGCAACAACAACAAAAAGAACAGCAGCAAAGCAGCCAGACAATTTCAACATGAGATACATGAGGTATCAAACTTCACCAAACAGGATCCACTTAAGCAAGTAATTTCAAAACAATTCAAAATGATGACTGACCTCTGGATATTTAGTCAATTTCATGACTGAACACTCCAGGATATATCTGTGTGTGACAACACCCTCCCCCCAACCCACAGCTAGATCCAGAAAAGCAATTTTATTCAATGCACCCATATCACCACAAAGTAAAAAATGTAGACAGGCAGCTGTCTAACCTACTCTCCCCACAGCCTGGCTTTCTCAGGACCCAAAAGTGTGTCCTGTCCCAGATGTTTTGACAAAGGCTTTTCCTGTTATCAGACTTATCAATAAAGGACAGATTTTAAAAAGTAAGATTACACTCCCGCGCTCTCATTCTGAAAAACACTTCACTACCTTATTTAAATACTATATGCAGACTCCACCCCAAATACAAATTGCTACAATATCACCTCGAGGGAGGAAAACATCTGACAAAACACAAATTATTAAATCTCCCAGTAACACATGACCAATTTGGGTCTGTTCACAAGGAGCAGAGTTCTCATCACCCCTAGGCGGACATTCAGCAAAGAATCAGCAATGGATAAACAAGGTTTCACCCACTCCCTATGCCCAAGAGGAAGGTCAGAAGGGAGGCACCAAAACACCAAGGCAGGAGATGGAGATCCCACATGCTTTAATGCAAAGCCATCCTCCCAAGATGCAACTGGTCACCACGAAGGCTACATGATATATGGGTAATCTGCATACGAGACACCGTTCTCTATCCCCCCCCCCCCCGCCCCCCCACACACACACACACACACACACACAAACACACTCTTCTTGCAGAACCCCCAAACACAGAGGATCCAGACAATTTTCTATTGAAAAAAGTTTCAACCTCGGCAGGTGAGCAGTGCAGCTGGCTTTGTAATCATAATGACTGCAGCACAACTGTGATAATCAGCCAAAAACCTCCAAACAGTAAAGTAAAACTAGGTATAGAGGCCCCACGGAGCATTTCTGCCACTGCCCTGCAATAAAGAAGCTTGACGTAGGTGCTTTATGCTGCCTCCCCAATAGTCAGTGCAGTAATTAAAGACGGATCAATGGATATAAAGGATCAGCCTTCCTCACATGGATGGGATTCAGGGAGGAGTCCGTCACACATGGCGTCAAAGTGAGGGGGGGGGAATAGCAGCTTCAATTTCCTACAAAGGACACAAATACATGTGCTGCATGCACTGTGAGAGCAGAAAAATGTTTTGAGCAATCCACCGGATCACAATTGTGTATACATGTTAATTAATCAATCCACCCACCCACCTTACAACCACTTATCCTGGTCAGGGTTGCAGAGGAGCCTGGAGTCTCTCTCAGAAAGATTAAGGCATAAGGCTGGGGTTCTGGGATAGCAGTACATGGCAGGGGCCCATTAGCCATTAACTGCCATTAGCTTAACTGCATGTCTTTCAGCCTCTGAATTTGCAGGTGAGCGATGCAGCTCATGGATCTCAGCATACCCACAGGAACCCAAAACCAGGGTAGATCACGCATAGATCACGATGTGAGGCAACAGTGCTATTCACTGAACCACTGGACCACCCACATTCATTAATCATTACACTTAAGTGTTGTGAAAGGCAGTTCTAGAGATGGGTGGTCACAAGGGAAATTACTTTAAAATTTAATAAAATAAAAATATATAAATTAGCTGTCAAGATATTGTCAGCTGTGTTGACACTGTACATCACAGATTGATCCATGACTAATGCAAGCCAGTGAAGTTACATGGTGCTGAAAAATGACCTTGAGTAGGGTCACCTGCCAAATGACCATCAAGTAAGCCGCAAACACACACAAGAAAAAGCACTTCAACTGGATTCATAAACAAAAAGGTTGTGGGTTCAGAAGCAGCGGGACCCTCACAGTTGCAGCACCGGGCAAAGGTTCAGCAAAAATCTCCAGGCATAAAATAACCATGTGTGTGGTATAAGGCACTTAGGATGATACAGCGGCATGCTGTGTGCACTCTCTCCCGACAACGCTGAACGAAGACTTGTTTTAAAAAGGGCTGGGCTCTGAGTAAGTAAACATCCAAAATCTGGATGGTGTGTAACTTAAGTGGAAAAAAATGCATAAGAAAAAATTCCACATAACTTCATACTTCTCCAACAACCAGCATCACCTGCAGCTTCTAATTCCGACTCTGTGATGAGCACAATCTGGGCAGGACACAACCTGAAGGCAGACTCGTACCTCACAAAGCCACAAAGTACATAGTTAGAAGCATTCCCTTTAACCCCTTTAACAATGCTGACAGAGAACAGGAACATAGCGTCGGAGTGACACAGAAGAACAAAACATAAGAGAACACCAACGAATTGTGGGAACAAAGATCTCATGCAGATTAGGAGTTACCAATTCCTCATTCACCGGCAAAAATACAAAAGAAGGCACCATGTGTAAACAGCAAACAAACCTGTTAAACTACATCAAAGAGGGAGAAAAAAATGGACTGTAGTGCACTGCATATACAAACAAACCAGCTTCCCAGCTACTGTTCAGGACACAAATCAGATTAAACCATCCCTGGTGTTTAGTACTGTTTATTTCTGTTTGTTACTGTCAACTGCAGCATCCTACGACAGCTTCATGCCATGCATAGCCAAACATCTCCACAGGGCAGATGCGAAAGTCCACGCACGGAGACCTGCGAGCACCAGACATGCATTTAAGCAGCTTTTTCACACCAGTGATGCATGTCTAAGCCATCCTAGAAAAATCACATCCATCTCCCTCTGGTTTCTCCACTGTCATGGGAGCTTTTACACCTTATCTCATCAGGAGCAGAAGAGGCTTTTGGTCAGAAGCAATCCACATGAAGAGCATTTTGCGCCCAAATAAAGGTACCGGGGCATGTGTGAGGCACCCTCCCCACTGCAAAAACACTCTTACATATATATCACCAGAAAAAGGCTGGAAACAAGACCATCGGGCTTTATAGTCCAGGCTGTGCATTGCTTTTAAAATACAGTATGAACCAAGCTCATCCCACCCCCTCCAAACCATCCTGGCTCGTCTTAGCACAGCAGCAGGGAGGGAGCAAATTCCCAGTGCTTAACACACAGAAAGTGGGGGGGGGGGGATAGGTGTGAAAGAAGGTACTTAATACAGACATCTCCCCAGAGACGCGGGGGCACAGAGCTCATTGCAGCCACCTCACGCTTTCCCCATCGGCCAGAACTGAGCGAGAGCCTCACCCGTCTCCACGGCAACACCTGCGGAATACGTTCAGCACGATGGAATGCAGGAAATGGAGCTCTGTTTAGGCTTGGTGAGCACAGCGGGTGACAAATTAAAAAAAAAAAATTTTAAACCCACTTTCTTAGTGACTTTCACTTCCTGTGACTTGGACACTGTGAGCAAAACGCTGACAGCCATCCACCACTTCAAACTGTCATTCGGCCCGGGTTTTATAAACTTACGCAGTGTACTCACTGTCTGGTGGCAGTAAACACCACTTCATGTTGCATAATCACAGGCTATGTACAACTATGTCAACACTGCTAAGTTTTCATTTAAAGGAGTTTTCAACCAAAACTGATCTCCATCCACACAGGTTTTTTCACATCATATAAGAATGCAGTTCCATACAAATTAGTGAAAATGTACTTGATGTGGCTATTAGCATACTTTAGGCCTCACACATATATATTTTAAATGTCACTGTTCCGTAAACTTAAATAGCAATCCAAGTGAACAAGATGCAGACTAAATGTACTGTCCACATAAGGAACAGGTGCTGTCTTGCAGATGATATAATTAAAATAAATCTGACATTTTTCTAAATTGTTCTGCCCCTGGAAACATCTGTACACCACATTAGGATGGCACAACTACAGGTGCAATGTAGTAATATCATATAGAAAGAAGAGATGTATGCTACGTGAACTGCAGTGACGTGTGGCACCAGGCCACTGCATAAACAGAAGGCAATTTCGGCTCTTAACGTCAAGCCTTGAGGACGACCTCATGGACAGCAAAAACTCAGATCTACTGGGAGCACCAGGCAGTCCCACAGAGGCCAATTGGTATGGAAAGGCCGAGCCCGGAAAACTGAACAACACATATAGGAAAAGAAAAGCCTTTGCTAGGCCTTGGAGAGAAGCAGATGGTTCACCTTACAGACAAAGGCATCTGGAAGACATGGTGGGAGGGAATAAAGAGAGGAATACACAGTATAAGCACTATGCAAGTTGACATAAGGAGGCTATCCGCATAAAGGATAATTGATTTGCAAGCTAAAAGACACTCCAGTGTCATGCTCTTTTGTGTCAAGACTGGCTCAGGACACCGGTCCGGCCATCTGTCCCATGGCTGAAGAACGACAGGCCGCGTCTTCAACGGTATAGGAGCCGGCTGGAAGCCAACCCACATCCAATGGGTGATCAAAAGGAAACGGGAATACCACACTGACTACACTGGTTTGTTTATCAGACTGGACAGAGCACCCAATGCACGACTTTAGAAACTAAATTAGCGACATTCAGTGAACATCTCTTACATATTAGTAGTACAGCAAGACCAGAGTCAACAATTTATAATTCACCCCTAAAAAGTAATCTATGAAAATTAATAAACAAAACTTCAGTTATTGTACTTCCTCCTCAAAACACCTGCAAAAATAAGTCTAGCAGACTGGCAACCAGACTGAGACAAGCCCAAACGTCCCATTATGAGGAATGCACAATGAGCACTGCTATTAAAACAACCCAACACCTACCACATGTCTTGGGAGGCAGGCACAGAAGCAGATTAAAAAGCTGCAGACATCCTGCAAGATAAGCTGCATGCAGTAACATATCAGTCTGCTACAAAGGCAGCATGTTCCACAGAAGAGCAAGAAGGAAGAATGTCTAGAGAAAGGCCAACTTGCAGATTCCTCAGAAAACTTCCCTGCAGTCTTCTGTTTGTATTAAACACCGTTTAAGGCTCCGCAGTTACAACGTTCCAATGTTTTTCATTAGATGTTAATTTCTATCCCAAGCAACTTACTTTTTTTATGCCTTTAAACGAAACAAATTTTAAAACTGATGAATATTACAGATATTCAGGTTAAGTAATTCACCTAAAGGTACAACAGCAGTACCCAATCGGGAGCGTAATCAGTGAGCCTCTGGTCAGATGTGCAGCCCCTCAAATGCTGTACTACCTGTTGCCTCAAGTATGCATCCTAATAGACAAAACCCAGGAAAAAACCTCCTCAAAGGGGTTCTTTCTACATATGCCATGTCTCATAATTGGATGCCTGACCACTCTGAGTTAATAAAGGGTCAAACAAGTAACTTGATAGAGAAACAAGCATGAAGAAGTGACTTATGGGTGAATGGTTCAGGTGTCCAGTGCCCTCAAAGCAGTACTCCAGTAGCCTCACTGCTCACCATTCACCAATTTTCACAAAGTTTGATGCCAGTTGCATCACAGGCAAAACAGGAATTTCATCAGCAAAGTAGCTTAGTCACAGCAACCCACAAAATGGTGTGATACACTAATGCTCTTATATGTGCATCTCTCGCACCACCTTGACCACTTAATCCCAATCATACAGATCGGCTCTGCAGATATCTGCTCTATCAGCCACTACAAAAGCCACCATATTTGCATAGATGACAGCCTATGGTAAAAGGCAGGCAATGATTATGGGTTGACTAAATGATACCATGTGAACAAAAAATGAGAGAGAGAATGGTTGGCGTGTTTTCTTATACAAGATAAAATACGATAACACGTTCCACTGGCTACCATAGGCCAGGGTATTCCAAATCCAGTCCTGGAGGGAGTGTTTACAGATTTCCCTGCTGAAATGCACCTACTAAACCTAGCAATTGGCTGATGAGCCAAATGAGCCTGTTGGAGCGGCGAAATGTGCAAACTGTGTTGCAAATTGGGCCTCCAGATTTGGGGAACCCTGCCATAGGCTCATCAACAATTCCTAGCTCAGGCTAATCAAACCACCTCCCACCCTCTTTCATGATAGAAAGGTTTGGCCCTGTTATTTATCCAACATGTCCCTCTACTTGATACCTCGAATAGAGAAAGAATTTTAGAGAATTTGACCTTTTTTCCCCAAAAAGTTAATCTTCCTTAATCCCTCCTTAAGTGTCTATATTAAGGGTTTCATTAAACAGTCGCTATGATTCTAATTTCATGAAAATTGACAGACTTCCACTGTAATGCAAACAGAAAAAAATGCCAAAACAAAGACAACAGACTTATCCTATACTGAGCACAGGAGAATATGTTCTGTGTTTCAAAATCTTATCCTAATCAGTTTCATTTTGACTTAACATGCAATGGGGGCAGAGTGTGGCTTAAGCCACTGTGCCAGTGATTGGAAGATCACAGGTTCAAGCCCAGCCTTGGCACATCTGTGGGCCCTTGAGCAAGGCCCTTAACCCCCAGCTCCCTGGGTGCCCCTCAAGGTGTGGCTGCCTTTCACAGCCAAGCTTGCTCCCATGGAGAACAAGGTTGGGGGAGGTGAGAAGGCAATTTCCCCATGGAGACTAATAAAGGTATTAATTATTATTATTAATAGCAGCTTGAAGAAATTTTAAATAATTTCAATAGTACTTTGAAGGTTGCTTGGGTGTGGATTATTTTCCAGAGGTGTCTAACAGGCCCAAAAGCACAGGTTGTCACCAGATGGAATCAGCCAATCGTAGTGTTCCACCTCCCCTCCCAACCTCTAGTTCTTTTGTGTACATTTGTACCTCCTGCAAAGGCTGCACAACTGCCCACCCCTTCAGAGAACAACAGCAAACAATGGCAGAGAGGTAAGGATATTAATGACTTCATAACAATGGCCCAGTTTTGCAACTGTTCCAATGACCAGGGAAGTGGGGAAGTCAACCAACGGAAGAGGCGTTTCCTTATCTCGCAACCCTCAATACATAAAAAAACCAAAACATGCAGGCCAGGAGTACGTGCAGGTCTGCCGGTGCTCACAAACCGCTGCTGACTTCTTTGCTTCTAAATGAAAGCAGCACGCGTTACACAGGGCTATTTATCGCCAGCGAAACTGCAGCACCAGGCCACAAACGCATGGCTGTAATCGCTACAGCGTTCTGCACCACAGAACACACAAGAGTCTCAAGGCGGACAGGCTCTGCAGCGGCCGTCAAGACTCCCAGACAAATGGCTTTTAAAAGTTATCTTCTGCAAGAATCTACCATTCCTTTCAAAGCAGCCTCCGCTGTATTAGGCAAGGGCATTACTGACAAGACATTTCAAGCTGCAGAAAAAGACACTACAAAAAGCTTATCAAGACAGATTAAATGAATTCATCACCCACAGTAAATGTCTGAAGCACGGCGCTTACAAAACATTTGTTTGCTTGAGTGATTTCTCTTTTGTTCGGTGTATTACAAGCAATCGTACATAAACACATTTGCAATCAAACGACAGCCAGACAGGCAGGAGAGGCACTTTCAGTGACGTATGACCACACCGTTACATTATGGAGCAGGACAACCAAGCACCAAATCCCAGGAGTTTCCACATACAGCCTTTCATACCCAAGTTGGCCACTGCACAACTAGGACAGCTCACAAGAGGACCCTGGTAGACATACTGGGTTGGAAGTGGGGAAATCCAGTCCGCGGGCAGAATCCTAAATGTTAGTGGAATTCATTACATACAAAGTAACAGGAAGTGCTTTTTGCCCTTGGAGGGAGGGGGTTAAGGGGAAAGAATTCCAGTCCTTCCCCTGGTTCTGCCTGTCGTGCAGGCGGTGCAAAGAAGCAGTCGACTTTTAAAGTTACCACTCAGGAGCATTTCTGCCAGGTGCCTGAATGCAAGCGTGGCATAGCTGTTGCTATCTTCATCCAAACAGCAAGATTCTCACAGAGATTGATTGGAAACCGAGATGTAACTTCCTCTGATACAGTAATACCATAACAGGTATTTCCACTATATTATTATTATTATTATTACATTGTTTGATAGCTACAACAAGTTAATGTACAATTACTGTAGGAACTCAAGAACTGCGTAATATTCCCTGTTTGGTTCTCAAATTAAATTAACATGATCATTCTTAACTTAAAAAAAAAACATCAACTGTATACTGACAACAGAAAATCCACAACACAGACAATACTTTCAAAATTGAGGGAACAATGGGGAGAGGTGATAATTGAAAATATTCAACCACAACTAAGACAAGCTCTTCACAAAGCTGAGGATCCTGGCAAATTATATATTTCTGCCTATAGTCTGTTAGTTTGTGAGGAACCATTATCCCACTTTTAAAGAAGCGAGAACAAAATATTTCAGAGGGGAAATAAAAATTGTTTGAGGAACAATGTCTTGTCACAGTTTTCTAATGTCCAAGGACCATTTTTCTGTGCAAAATATCTTATGATTCCATTGAATTTCGACAAGAAGGCAAAAATCATCCATTACTAACAAGGAGAAAACCCATCTGAAAAGCAACTGGAACATTTCCTGGGGAAAATCTTCTCACTTTATAATTAGAGAAAACATCGGCTCCTCAGCCATGGCTGCAAATTAGACCTGAGAGTTTCTGCAAGACATCCCAAGCAAACGCTTAGACGTGGGACGCGAGGTGTCTGACAGGCAGCCGCTGACAGATGGAAACACGGGTGGGTTGCAGGCCAATGAGGGAAGACGCACGGGGTGAATTAAATGTAGCCAGAGGTGCAAAGAACTTAGTCTATGGCAGGAACCTGACATGCATCACATACAATGGTTTCAGCTCCACCTCGTCCTGATGCGACCTGAAAGGCCGCTGACGCGTACAGGTTGACCAGAGGGGGCTTATTTTTTAAAATGGGTCGACATTCACCCCCGTCATCGGGTGCAGAGTCATGGTGTGTGTAGGTACCTTAGCAGGTGTGCAGACTGAGCAGCCTGTGTGAATATAGCTCTGGCACCATTCTCCCCAACTGGCTGCCAAGGCTGGGGCTTCAGGATAGAGGAAGAGCAGATAACTTGTGGTTCAGCAACACCACAATACCTACACTACCAACCATCAACAGGCAACATGCACGACAGCACCGCCTGGACTGGTTAAAGTATGGTGTCCAGCCCACCGGCACCCCTGGACTGCTTAAAACTTGTTTCCCCGTCCGACAGCACCGTCTGGACCAGTTAAAACATGCTGCCAATCCATCAACACCACCTGGACAACTGTTACAGGGTGCAGTCCACTTGCACTGTTAAAACACGATTCCCAGTGCGACAGCAATGTTTTAATTACTTTTGAGCGTAGTGGTTAGTTTAATCTCGGTTTCCAGTCCGCCGGCACCGCCTGACCTGGTTAGTTAAAGCTCCGCTTCCAACGCGCTCGCGTCCCGGTCAGGCGGCCACGGCTCGCAGGGCGCTTTCCGGGAGCGGCGCCGAGTTTGTGTGCCAGACTGATCGATAATACGCTCCGGGATAAGGCCGAATCCCTTCGGCGGGATTTACGGCAAAACATCCACAGAAACATAACAAACAAGCAGTTCTCTTTCTTTTTTTTTCTTGCAGAACAAAACTTAGAATAAATAACTGGTAATAGACCCAAATAAAAATCAGAGCAGCGCACTTATTTTAAAGACGCAAATAAGCCGCTAAACTCCAATCCAGGCTCTTGGTCACTGAGCTCCGTTCGGGGAGCCGCTTCCTCCGCAGGCCCGGTGGCTGTGGGTAGGGGGCTAGCGGCCCGGCGCGCCTCCGCCGGCGTCCCGGACCCCCGCCGCACCCCCATTCGCCAGTGCCCCGCGGGGGTCGCTCGGCGTCGGCCATACGGAGGGAGAAAGTACCGAACTGCAAACAAAGTGAGCCGCTCGCCGCCGAGTCCGCACAAAGTTCGGGCTGAGAGCGGCGCGCGGCGGACCGACACCGGGGCCGCGGCGGCGGGACGCCCAAGTTTCGCCGTTACTCACCGACGCCGTACTTTTCCTTCTTGGTGGGGACCCAGCGGGACATCCTGGCAAACTAGCGACGGAAACTTCTCGCTGGGACACGCCGAGTTGGCCGGGCCGAGCCGCCGCCTTTTCCCCCCCGCTCTCCGACTTTCTTTCCCTTTATCTTCCCACTTTTTTTCCTGCTGCCGGGCCGGAGCTTCACCGCGCCGCCATTTTCCGCCAGGCGCCGAATGAGGCGCGAGAGAAAACTTTCTGTCATGTGGCCTCGAGCGTCACGCGGCGGCCGGCCGCGAGCCCCGGCCCCGCGCGAGCACCTCGCCTATGCGCCCACCTTCACTCACATCCACAACTGCTGTTTTAGTCCTACAAAATAGATGAGAAAAATAAAAACTAAAAGCCTTTTTTTACAATAACCCGATCAGCACAAATTTTAGTAAAATAATTCAAATGCAACTAAAATAAAATAAAGTAAAATAATAATTTGGTTTTGGTCTCATAGATGTAGTCACAGTACAGATATACTACTATTTCCCGGAGTACATTTAATTTTGCTTACATTTCTTTATAAATATTAATAGAAAATGTGCTCTGCGGTTCAGGCTGTTGTGTCGTGTCCAAAGAGAGAGAGGTTGTCCTGAGGGCAGTATCGTTATATTGGGTTTCAGAGGACCTGGTATGTGTATAGCCCTTTCAGGCCCTGGCTGCATGTATGTTGGGGGCGATGCACTCATAGTGGGGCTCCATCCTCAGACAGTTATTATCTGGGGATGTAGTTCACTCATATCAAATAGCACGGAATGGAGTTTTAGGATAGGCAGAGGGCGCCTTATTATACACAATGTCTAACTGCTTCCCACGGTGAAGGATGTTCACCGAGATCAGATGGAGTGTCGAACCCACGTCGCCGTCAGAGAATGGAGCGGAAATGTGGCTCTCAGGACTGCTTATTTACAGAAGTTCTCTATTCCCCAAAGTCTCCGTGTTGTTATGCTGGAATGCACCAAAACAATGTCTACTGAGTCATGATTCCAAATATCACATCAAGCCAAACCCTTCTCTCCAAAGGAAAACCCAAAAAAGATACAGACATTTTTCCTGTATAACTTGCATAGTTTACATATAGCTAGTCTGTTTCAGAACAGCACATTTCTCCAGAAGCCGCTCTTTAATAATAAAAAGGGTAATGATTTCTTCCATTTCATTCACCACCGTCTGCTGCATTTTTGGACACTATTTTCAGTATAGTCCTTCTAACTAATGGTGCTCTACTGTTTTCATCAAGCAGGGTAAGGCATTGCAGCAGTATTATAGACGTCTGTAATGTATTTTTGTAAACCTCTCCATCAAATCAATGTCCTTTCCGTCAAGAAATTCTTATAAATCATAAATATTCTTTTAGAGTGCAACCCATGAGGGTTATTGGCCTTGGCTGTTTTTCAAACAGTGGAGAATAACATGCATTATTGGCTACGTTCTCCTACCGGGTCATTTTTACATTTGTATATAAAAAATACATATACAATGAAAGTGCATTGTAAAATGCATAAAGTACAATCTGTATACATACACATATATTTACAGACACACAACCTGCATTAAATGATTTTCTTGTTGCATTTGCCCTCCAGTTCGCTTTCTTCCTGCAGTAAGCTCCCTGGGAATGCAGGAAAAATATTGCAAGTAAATAATGATCAAAAAGGAGATTTGGCACTCTTGATAGGATTTTCCAGGTAAAATAGATGTAGGTGTTTAAGAAGTGCATTTCTCCTTCAACATTCATATCGTACTTATGGCATTATCCCCTAACCCCCCCACCCCCACCCCATCTCCATTACCCGGATATGTCATGAAAGATGGTTGAATGGATGGATGGGTGGATCAGTGCACCTGGCAATCTTTAAAGATCACAGCTGCATTTGCTGAGTCGGATTCTCTGCAAACACCCCTGGGTTGTCCTCAGGTTTGCAATGTAGTAAAATGAAACATTTGCCATGGAAAGAACTGGAGCAGTGTCAGGGTTACATGCTTTGGTATTATGGCCACCAGAGGGCATTGCTAAACCTGACTTTTACTAACATTTCCAGCACTTTCAACAGGTTGTCCCAACTGAAGCCGTTTGCATTTCTCATGATTCAGTCATTTCCTTTAACACCTTAAGACTGTAAGAAGAATCGTCCGTCTGATACGTCTGGATTTTCTTTTTCATGGTGCTCGGAAAAGAGCTGTAAGAGGTCAACCAAGCGGTGTTTGCAAAGAATCAGGATTCTGAAAGGTAATGATGTCGTAAAGCACTTCGTACATTTCATACATACACATATTCACCCGGCCTACAGATACATAGCATCCTTATAGCAAAGCCCTACATTTATATAGATTGCATACATACAGGCACTGAAGTGAGAAATGTTCAAACAAAAATCATTTGTTTTTTGTTTTTTGTTATAGTACATACACTGTACTGATGCAATACCTATAAGACCAAAAATCATATTAATCCTTTGGCCACTTCCAACCAATGGCTTGTATGACAAGGAACAGTATAAGATGAATCTGTGGTCACTTATTATGTTGCTTTCACTATATCAATTTAATTAGAAGAGACAATCAGTTTAATTAGTACAGGAAAGCCGGAACAGACTAGCTTGTGTTGGCTTGAGTGCCTGTCAGAAGGACTGGTATCGACTTCTTTGCAGTGTGAAGCAATGGGGCTGGTGGCTGCTTTCTCACTCTGAACCGGGCTCACCGCTTCAGTACACGGCTGCCGTCTGGGACTCGTGTGCGGATCTCCCACGGCAGCCTAACCCCTGATCCAGTTGACACTGCTGCTGGAGTCAATCAACAGCAGCAGAATTGCTTCTCTAATCTCCATTGGCTGGCCTGTGGACTCCCATCGCACTGAAAGGAGTGTCAGACGACATATTCATTCAGAAAACATCCACCTAGGACAACAAAGAGAAATAATACAAGGGAAAAGTTATTCTTGCTTTACACAGAGATAGCTGATAATTACCCAACCTTTGCGGGATTATTAATGCATGAGTGCGTTCTGTTTATGCCAGTGAATAATGTTGACATTTTGATCTGGGAAAGGGGGCTTTTCAAAGTTGATCCAGCTTTAAGTATAAGCCAGTATATTAGCCTGTTTAAACACAAGGGCTGTGTTTTGTTCTTCCTCCATGAACAAATTAAACGGTGGATAGTGTGACAAATTACATAACTGAGAGGATGTGTTGTGGAGCGTGTCTGACGCACAGGGTGGGCTGGGGGGGGGGGGGGG
>JAODKL010000041.1:5571876-5583312 GCA_026780765.1 Petrocephalus schoutedeni
CCAGCTTCCGGGCTGCCGCGACCCCGCCGAGAAGGCTGCCGCCGAAGCCCGAGGTACCAGCCGCGGTCGCCGCCCTCGCGCGCCTCCTTATCGCGGCCCGTCTGCATTCCGCTGGCGCCCGGTCGCAGGCTTCCTTGCGTGCCTTGCTTCCCGATTCTGGCGCCCCCAAGGCTGCACTCTCTCTTCGATTCCACCTGCACTGTTGACCGCCACCAGGTTGAAAAATGCCACAGCGCTGCACCGGAGCAACAGCGTGCTGCCGCCCACATGCTTCCCATCCGGAGCGTTTCCCAGCATGCTATCTGTCACAGGCCTCTCGCGCACACGGCCTCTGGGGAAGCAAAACCATTTTAGAGTACTGAGAATAAAGCTGGCGTGAGAGGCAAATTGAATCTAACTTTCAATAACCAGGTTAGAGCTGAAGGTGCCACTTTAAAGGAAATGAGAGGCTCACTTAAAGGTTCTTAACTTCAAACTTAAAAAAATGTCCTTCGCTCATTGGTAAATGTCTGGCCAGGTTTGTGCTGTCCCCCTCCGAAATGTTTTGGCTGCCTGTCATTCCCAGCATAAATGTTAGAGGTTGAATGCAAATACCAAAATAAATGTTTAATGACGTGTAAGTGAATCTATGAAATGAAGGTAAATAGACGGTGTTTTTACATAGCTGAGTTGGCTACTGGTCCTCAAGGTGAGCAGGGGGACAGTTCAGCACACAGATGTGATGCCTAAGGAGGCTTAACCCCACATCCTGCAGCCGGCCAGCCCTAATTATGCCATCAGATGATTGGCCCAGGTTCTGGTTGGGACCAGGTCACTTGGATCCACATTAATTTAGGCAGAGAGGATTCGCAGGTTACCTTGGAGCGACGCAGAGGTCCTGCATGGCCACGGGAGAGTAAGACGGCCTCGCTTTTTTGTGACTCCTGTTCTCGTTGTTTCGTTCTAGCGTTCGAAGCTTGCTGAGGTTCCACCGTGAGGTTCGGATCGCCAGCCGTCGGATGAGATGTTCCCCGTTCCGCCCTCTCAGTTTGCTCCCACCTCCTGTCCTTTTTCCTCCCAGATCGCGGCACGTACCAAAGTCCAGATGTTGCCGCGAAGGCTGCCGCGGTTATAGCCAACATAAAACGGCAGTGTCAGCTGAGGAAGGTGGTAGCTGGCCCCGAGGCCCAGGGCCCGCAGGCGTCTCAGCGCTGCAGCTGCATTCTGGGTAACGGCCCGCCTCCCTCGCCGAGGATCTGCTGACACCAGATCTGCAAAGTCATTGGTGGTTCCAGGGAGTTCCCACACTCACTCAGACATTGCACCTCCTGGTAGAATGCATAATTAACACATCCCAAGGTGAATCATTCCATAATACAATTAACAATGTTTATTAATATACAACCTAAATGCATTTCAGTAAATGATTTCCTATAGGCAACAGCCCGCTAAATACTCTATACTTGGCAATTAGCTACAATCTAACCTAGCAAGCAAGCATCCCAGCTGTCCTGGAAGTTATGGAAGTCTCCCTGACAGTGACAGGAGCTCCCTAAAACCCGTGAAACCTGTCTGGATATCTGTCGCCCCACCTGGTCAGCACAATTCACACCACCGTCCAGCTTTGGCACTATCTAATTTTTTAACGCCGTCACGCCGTCCAGACATATAGTATGTCAGTATATGGTATTTTGTCAATATTTTAAAAGCAGTGCTATTCTGGTATTCTGGGGGAGACGAGAATACCGCGGCACACAGTATTACTGTAGTACTACCCCAGCCTAGACACCAACTCACACCCCAGCTGCCCCTCATCCATCCCTATAAAAGCTGTTTGCCTAAGGCAGAGTTTCTGAGCACGCCGCAGGCTGGGGCTACTAATGTTGTGTTGGCATTATGTTTCAATCCCCTTGACCGTCTCATTTTGTTCTGTTGGTCTTATTGGCACACCCCCCCCCCCCCCCACACTACAGAGCACCCTGGAAGCTGTACATTTAGCAGACTGACCTGTTAATAGCTGATATGACCCAGTGTGCATTACTCACTAGCAGTAGGTATGTAGGTGTATGGCAGACATCCAAACATGTTTTCTGCTAAGGAGGAGAAGAGACTCACATGAAAGGGAGGCAGTGCAGGAGATAAGAAATGGCTCCTTCAGGTCCTTTATTATACACTAGCTGATGATTCACATCAGACAGAGAAATATACTTCACAGTGAGGTAACCGATTCACATTCTCAGGCCAGGAAGACACTGCATGACTTGAGGACAGGAGATCCTTCACAAGAAGATAGTTACGCTGATGAAATATTCTGCGGAAACAGTGGCGGTTCCCGTAAGACGATGTAACATTCTCCCAATTTATAAAAATGTTCTCAGAGATCGTAAAACGTTTCTTGACTTATTAAATCGTCCCTTTAATATATGACATTGTTCTCACATTTTTTTTGGTCACGTCTCCTCCCGGGCTCCTAGTGTAAGTGTAAATTAAAGTTATTATCTGAGGGACTGGGCCAGAGGGTCGTTCCGAACTGTAAAACCGACAGAAACTGCGAGCCTATAAACCGGGAGCCCTTCAAACATAAGCTGATTAGAATGGTGCGGCCGGCGGGCGCGGGCAGGACAGAACTTAAACCCACAAAGGGGTGAAAAGTTTTATGTGTGGAGTTAAGAATACAAGCGAAAGCCAATGAAAATGGTGGCGTGTCTATGAGTTCAGTGACCTGAGTGTCTGTAACCAGAAAGTTTTTGGTTTGAATCCCATCATTGGCAGAATACACACACACACACGTATACACACACACATATACCTATATGTGTGTGTGTGTCTGTTAGTCTGTGCTTGTGCAAATGACAAATAATATTTAATTTAAAAAGAATGCGCTGCTTCACGGCATGCTGGGAGAGCTGAAATGCACCAAATGGTATCTTTGACCTCAAGGTTTGGGTTCTCCTGGAGCAGACCGCTGTGGACCCGGCCTGGAAGTGGAGGATGCTGGGAGAGACTGGGAGACTGAGGGGGTGCCTGTCCAGTCGCACGCTGACCTGCTGGACGGCCCCCAGGAAAACCTCACTCTCCAGGTAGGCTTTGGGCTCCTGCACAGCCGCCATGCTCTCCTAAGCCAAACCCAAAATCTTTATGTGAGAGTTCCGCAGTAATGAGCTACGATCCGATCTGCGATAGAATTCATGCTTTTATAAGTGAGTAGTAATATAACGTGCTGCATGTGTCCTATCAGATTGTGATTCAGCCTTGGAGCCTTGCAGAGGATGTGGTTAAAATAATACTGGGCTGCAGATTACCCAGCCCGAGCACAAAAGTAACTGTGTCTGTGGGTTCAGCTGCTGAACACTGTATGATTATTCTGTGGGGGGTCTCTGCCACACCTAGGTGTGGGACTAATGCCAGAAGGTCTTTTCCACATATATACAGTGTTTTTTTTGCTTTGTGTTTTGTTTTGTTTTGCTTTTTTTTAATTCCATTGTTTTTGTCCACTTTTTAAAATGGTTTTTAGGTTTATACCCCCTGGACAGGTTGCACACTTGGTATGACTGGTTTGACTGTTGGATTTCATAGATGATATTAATCGGTTAATTAGGTGATTTGTCACCTGATTGGTTGACGGACCGGCCAATCGATTTGCAGGAGGCCCTACAGCGTTTCCGGCCCGATTTCATCCGCCGCTCCCGTGGCCGCCAGAAGGAGCTGGAGCAGCGTGCCCAGGAGAGACGGGCCCAGCAGGGTCCAGACCCGGCTCCGGCCTCGGGCCGAGGTCGCCCCAGAGCCAGCCCACTCCGCAGTAAGACCCCCGGTCCTGTCCACGCATGTCCGCCCCCCGCCCCGTTCCTGCTCTGGCGCCCATTGTCCGGCTGCAGCTGTAGTGGCAGTGTGCCACGGTCGGGGCCGTTGTGTGCAACGCAGCACAAAGCCATGGCTGTATATCTAAATGGACAAAGCGCCAGTTAAAAAGGACACTTGTATTGGTTTCTGGCAGCGTTCCAGCTTTAAATTCATTTTCGGGGAAAAAAATATTAGCAGTCCAGACGTCACCAATACATACTGCCAATTAGAATATTAACCGTGATGCTTTTTAAAGAGGGTTGATAATGCAATTTGTTTTTCCCCAAAGATGGAACGCAACTCCAATACAGGTATTATTGTATCGTGGTCAAAAGTCTTATTTTGTAGTGTTTCCTGCCCTCTGCTGGAATAATGATAGAACTGCACCTGTCTCAAATTTTAATTTTAATTTAATACTCAGAAGTTTGCAAGTCCCTCTGTTAGTCAGTAAAATTACTCTAATTTTTGTAGCCACGTTAAAGTTTTAGAATTCCTAGTTCTCAGTAAGTACTTCGCTGCACATTATACATTAATAAATGTAGATTTACTACATTTAAACTAATGTTCATATAAATGAAAACAACATTGTAATGTGATGCTGTACTTTAGTATCTTAACATCAATTATCTCAATTTTATAATTAGACTTTAAAAATGTATATGATACATTCATACACTTATATCTGTTTATTATGCAATTTATTATACAGTTTATTAAACTTACAGATTTAGTCAACATACAGATTAAGAGATTTAAATATCGCAAAAGTCAGATGAGCTAAACAAGTCAAGGATGTGATAGAAAATCAGTGAAAATTGCATCTAACAAACATGTAATTTGAGAATTACAAGCCACTTATGTGAAAACCTGGGCAATTTTCCTTTCAATAGTCCAAGCGGCATAGGGCTGAAGATCCTATTTAAATGTGTGAAAGTCTGATGTAGCTGTGATTTTCTCTGTGTTCAATCCTTTGTGACTAATATGGCGTTCTACTCTGCCTAAGCTGAGCAATTATGAATCCTCGAGATATACTTAGCGAATGAATTGGGAGAAACAAAAAATAGAATTGCAATCAAACCCAAATATAAGTGCCTGTATTATTGCATCCATGTCTCTAATTCAGTTGTATTGTGTTTTCCCGATGACTTAATTTCAACAAATGCTTTGTTTTTCCTTACACAGCTGCAGAAGTGTCCTATTAAATGTTATCGGCAAACACCATTTCCGATAGCAGCTTCCCCAAAAAAAAAATCAATGTTAAATGCTAGGCTAGCTATGAAATATCATTTTCAATAAAGTTTCCTATGAAAAAATCTGCGCAATTATGCTTGATTAAATTCAGCGGGGAAGGAATCTGGGAACGTACAGCTGCTGAATGCTGAGTGTTGATGCCGTCGGCTACATTCATAAAGACATACATACAGACATAAATGAGATGACTGCTTTACCAAACCACGCTGTGATCTGGGATACTATATCCTCTAGGGGTACAAAAATACCATCTACAGGATGACAGGTAACTGACTGAAGAACATCAGATAATGGACCATCCATTCATCCATTCCTCCATCCATCCATCCATCCATCTATTTCATGTACCCGTTTATCCTGTGCGGGGTTTGGGGGTCTGGAGTCAATCCCAGAATCTGCACTGATTTGTTTTTCTCATATAATGGACCATTTGTGGTACCAAACCATGCAAAAATCAAATCTGTGGAATTCAAGTTCACATGCGCCACGTGTTGATGATGATCAGTCAGACGTGGAGGGTGGGGTTTGAAATCAGCGTCTCCAAGACCTCCGGTGTGATTGTGTACCCATTTGTGTTGGCAGATAACCCTCGAAAGCCCCGGCAAGGAGCCATTGGGGGCGAGAAGGTGCCTCATGCATGCAGGAGGTGAGTGTCCCACAGACGGATGCTGAGGGTGGCTTGAATGACAATGTCACCACCCCAAACTGGTGGGGGCGCTATAGAGCTTGAGGCTTGGTTTTGCTCTGGATGTTGAGTCTCAGATGTGGACCACCTCTCCTATGAAATTCCTTGACAGTGAATCCAATAGGTGGCTGTTACCATAGAGAGCTGGACTTAGAACCAGAAGGTTATGGGGTCAGGTCCCCAATGGGATCTGATGTTACACCCCTGAGGAAAGTAATGCCATGGTACAAATATACTATATTGTTGTCAAGAATATAAGGAAATATATAACTGTAACTGTATTCAGAGTAATCCGAATCAAATAGCATTTATATAATTGCTCAGCACAGGCTTTTATTTAAAGCCAGTTACACATTCACAGTTTCACAAGCTAAGTAATTAACTTGTTAAGCAGATCTAATACATTTCTCAAGGGTACAACAGCAGAGCTCTTCTTGAGACTATAACCCTCTACCATCTTTTTTCTCCTTAGCTTCAAAGCCACCTACTATCCTAATGCACACAGTACTGCATCCTAAACTGCCAATGTTTTAACACTGGCTGAAGGTCCACTCTCATGCTTGACGCTTGACATCTGATTGGCTGTTGCATGCAACCAGGCCTACTATCTCGGGAGGACAACTAGGGAAGCTACTAAAATGCCATAGACTTCCTAACCTTAAGTCTCCTCGGGGCTAGGGCGGGGGGCGTCAGGGTCCCCAAACAGACCTGTGGCACTTCCCTCTAAAATGAAGGCTTCTGCAAACCTTGACAGGAACGACAGACGCCCGTCTGACATGAAGAAGAAAGGGGAGGAGGAGGAAAAAAAGAGGGCGATGACTCAGACCAACAGGCTGAGGGCAGAGATTTTTAAGAAGGTAAGATGGCTTCATCTCAGCCATCTTTGGGCTCCAAACAAGCAGAGTGGTTCTGGGAATCAGACTGTTTGGGTCCTGTGTTGAGAGGATCTGACAGTCTTGTCCTTGTTAATAATTACGATTTGTGTTGTTTGTCTTGTTCTTTCGTGATATATGACTTATGAACACTACCTACATTTATTATAATGTGTCTCTGCAGGCCAACTGTGTTTTCTATAGCAACATCGGCTATAATAAATCAATATAAACCTAGATTAGCAATATTCTTACAGTTTAAGTAACATGCCATAGACTTTTACTGGTAAATTCCAAGTATTTTCTCTACGCGTTAAGATGTCTGTTACAGATAGAAAGTTTAAATAAATTGTTGGATGTGACCAGCCTATAGTTGTCAGAAGCTTCACGACGTATGTGAGTCTCTGCGTTTTTCTGCATTTTCTGCATAGAGGGCTTTCTGTGGCCATTTCTGAGTGGTGATGTTATGTTCGTGTACGATCCCATTCTTTTCAATGGCTCTTTGGTTCTAATGAAGGGAGACAAATCGTACTTGGGAGCCAATGCTTATCGTTATGGCCACATTTCACTGCCTGCCCTAAATCCATTCCACCCCCTTTGACGTGAACGGCGACAACCAGCCAGCCACAAGCCGCAAACGTCGTTGCATTAGGACCCTTACAGGCAGAACTGGCAGGGTTTGTGTCAGGGAAAAGCTTTCTAATGTTGTATGAATTGCATTCAAGGCTAGGCGACTTTATTTACGTAACACATGTGGTTATCCCTGTCACTCTAGCAGCTGGGTTTCAGTGTGCACCACGGTTCCGTGTGTATGGAGTTTGCATGTCCTCCTCGTGTCGTCATGGGGATTCCTTCGGGATGATGAGATCAAGTAGTTACCAAATTGCCTTTAGGTGTGTGCGTGTGTGATGGGCTGGCGGCCCGTCCTCAGCTGTTCCCTGCTTTGTGCCCGTAGCCTCTGGAATAGACTCTGGACTCCCCACAGCCAGGAATCAGACAAACAGTTACAAAAAATGGATGGATTGTGAATTCAAAGTTCACTAATCAATGGGAGAGATATAGTGTCACCTTGTACAGGATAACATTTAAAATTCAGATCACTGACATCAGATCTGGCAGCACAAGTAATTTACTACCACTAAACATAAAACAAGCAAAACAAAATTACACTAGTGTGATGTGTGAGTCTTAATCTGATCCAGATTTAACCCAATTATTTTAGTGATTACTTCGCAGATAAACCTATGCCCCCCCCCCTCTGCTGTGTCTCTGCCTGTAAGTGGCGTCTCCCCCATCTGGTGATTAAAAAAATACTCCTTCATTAATTGCAGTCTTAATAATTCGTGGATACTTCACTGCTGAAAATCGAAAATAATGTTGAGTTATTCAGGGATCAAGAACCTAATTCCAAAACTTGTGCATGGTGAGGTGTGTGGTGATGGTTTATTAACTTTTTATCCAGCAGAGGTCACTGTTGTGCTTCTTAAGGGGGGTTCCTTGTAAGATTGCATCAGTACAGCCTGTGACAGGCTGACAAAGTGGCAGGAATAATGTCCTTCGGCGATCACTGGACCCACTGAGGCTCCCACAACTACCTCTTAGAACCCACACCTACTCAGTGAAATACTGACGGGATGTCAAATGGGCAAAATTACATATTATTTACTTTTCACATTATAACTGTCTGGCCATTTTCACTTGTTTTGTCCTATTGATATGGTAATTAGAGATTTCTATTTCCATTGTAATCATTATATTTTTGTATACTGTAGGTTGTGATTTCGAGACCCTCCTTCTCTGTGTCTGGGGTCTGCATATTCTGCCACTCAGGTTTTCCCCACTACTCTGCTTTCCTGCAATAAAAAGGCATGCTGTTAGGCCAATTGGCATCTCGAAATTGCCTGTAGCGTGTGTGTGTTTGTGCCTTGTTATTGACTGACTTCCCATCCAAGGCGAACCCCGGCCTTGTGCCCTATGCCGCCTGGAACAGTCTCCAGGCCCCCTGTGACCCTGACAGGGATAAGTGGTTAGAGGATGGATGGATGGATAAACCTAGGATTTGACATAATCCCATGACCCTGGCACCTGCCGCTCCCTTTGACACCAGGAAGAATCCTCATGGAGGCATTGCCTACAGAAGAGGCAGTGTTTATAAATGGTGATGAAGCATGTGTCTAATCTGAGACAGCCTCCCGGGGAATTTATCCGCCAGGCTGATTCTTCTCAAAGACACACGTCGCTCTGAATTCCGTGAGCTTGGCTCGCCTTGAAACAGGCACCCGGGGGGCTAATGCTAAATATAAGCTTCTGCGTGGAGGTGGGTTATTTTTTTTTCGGCTACATTGGATCACAGCCCGCATCCTCTGCTGCCAAGATGCGGTGGGCACCCATGCAGGAGCTCGGAGGTCCGTTACTGGCAGGTTAGCCCGGGCCCGACCCCTCGCCCCCAGCAAAGCTGGCCCAAGCCCACCCACGGCATCCGCACCTGGTCGCACTGAGGCATTTGGGGGGGAGGAGTCGGGATCTGTCGCGGTAGACATCGGGCCTTCTGACGTCAGATCGGGTATCTGACTGGACAGGTGGACTGGCCCGGGGGGGTGGGGGATCAGGAGAGGGCAGGGCGCCAGGATCTGAGACTGGACGTCTGGGGGCAGATTTATCCAGGAAGCAGATTTGGGGTGGGGGCATTTTAAAGAGAAAAAATAAAAGCAGCCCAGCTTGAAGGACGGGTCAATGGACACCTCATCAACCCCAATCCCAGCTCAGCCCCTGGGCGGCCATCTGCACGCAGTATTTTTCCTCATCCTATAGTCATACCGACATAATTCCACAGGCCGCGCTAAAAACCCACCACCGTCCTCGCCTGATATTACAGTAACGGGCATAAACATCGCTGGCAGCCAACTAGCAATCAGATCCATCGCCATAAAATGCACCTTCCTGATGGAGCTATGGATATGAAATAGGTTTGAACTGCCATAGCAAAAACATAAAAACATAGCAAGTACTAGCAACTAATATCTGTTTTAATATGTTTTGTTTTTTTTTTTGCAGAAGCTACTGGATCAGATTCTTCGGAGGAAGAGCGACTGAAAGGGCCTGGAGGTGGACCGAGGCTATGAATACCTTCCCATAGAGCCAATTCGGCTGTGTCCCCAGGGGCAGCCCCGCTCAGATCAAACAGCTTTCACCTGCCAGCCATTCATCATTCACTTTGAAACCCCCCCCCCCCCCCCCCAAGATGCGCTGCACCCAGCGGGCTGCCGGTGGGCCGCTGCTCCTCTATCGCTTTTAGGTCTGCAGGAGCCGTTTCGGGTTATTAGGGGCGCGGCGGCGGCGGGCACGTGCAGATGGGGCGCGCTTAGGAGGGGGCATTAAAGCCAGCGGGGAGCTAATGACACTTTATCGGTTAATGCTGTCGCCCACTTTGATCCGGGGCCCGCTCGCTGGAGCCTCCGCTGGAAGCAGACCATTATGCCCCGGCTTTAGATACAGGCAGACCAAGCGGAGTCTAAGGCAGCCTGGCCACAGATAAGAATCAGAGCAGCTCACTCCCCACCACCCTATTGGCTCTGGAGCTCCATCGCTGGTACCCTACTGTAATGGTGCGTAATGGCTAGTGATTAGGGGCAGCGTGGTGGTGTGGTGCTTAGCTCTGTCCCCCTGGAGTTTGCGTGTCACCCCCCCCCCCGGCGTGTCGTCGTTGGGATTTCAGAGGGTACTCCGGTTTCCTCCTGCAGTCCAAGGCTCATTGTAATTACTAAATTGCCCGCAGGTCTACTGTATGTGTGTTGGGTTTCTGCCCCATTCTGGGCTCTTCCCCGTCTTGCTGGGAGGCCTGCATAAAGCAGGTGGTTACAGAACATGGACCGACGGTTACTGCTTACTCCTGTGGCTCTGCATGGAGTACATTGTGCGAATAATGCAAAGGTTATGGGTTTAAGTCCTTTGGAGTGCACATGAATTATGACCCTTCCATCAACTGTAAGGGATAAAAGCGTCAGATAAATTAAATTTATAACATAACTTTATCAGTGCTGTGTTAGAGCACCATACTTTTGTAATTGCGAAGAATGTAAGCAGCTTGGGTTCAGTCAGGTTAGAATGGTCGGATTTCTAGGCTTGGGGGAGCCAGGATCTTCTTGGTGTTTATCAGGTGATGAAATAAGTCAATGCACATTGATATCTGCTAGAAATCCACTCTGTGCTGCATTGCGCTTTGGTGCAAAGCTTCCTGATGTCCAAAGTTTACTTCCTAATGTTTGTTATTTAAGAGTTCAGTATGTCAGCAGAATTATGCAAAACAATGTGGTCTTTCCAGATGTATCTGTATTAAAGTTTGTTTGGACAAATCTCTGTTTGTGGATTCCTTTGATGGACTGGCATCCCAGCTAGGCTTTCCCCCACCTCATGCCCTGTGTATCCTGGGTTAAGGGGCTCTGAAAGATGGATGGATGCGTGGATGAATGCTTCTGTATTTACTCTAACATGTCCTGTACTATTAATTAGCCATGTTTGATGCCATTTCAAGTCAACTTTCACACTCAGGAATAGGTTCTACAAGATTTCTTGGTTAAATTGGTAACAAAACAAGCCATGTAACCAATATGCCCCCCCATCCCCCGCTGCCATCAGGAATTCCCAGTTAATGAACCTCTCTGGGGCAGGAATTCCCAGTTAATGATCCTCTCTGGGGCAGGAATTCCCAGTTAATGATCCTCTCTGGGGCAGAAATTCCCAGTTAATGATCCTCTCTGGGGCAGAAATTCCCAGTTAATGATCCTCTCTGGGGCAGAAATTCCCAGTTAA
>JAODKL010000041.1:5597769-5609923 GCA_026780765.1 Petrocephalus schoutedeni
ACTTAAGTGTGAAAGGGCATTTACAGTCAGTGTGTACCACTTAAGTGTGAAAGGGTGTTTAGAGTCAGTGTGTACCACTTAAGTGTGAAAGGGCGTTTACAGTCAGTGTGTACCACTTAAGTGTGAAAGGGCGTTTACAGTCAGTGTGTACCACTTAAGTGTGGAAGGGCGTTTACAGTCAGTGTGTACCATTTAAGTGTGAAAGGGTGTTTAGAGTCAGTGTGTACCACTTAAGTGTGAAAGGGCATTTACAGTCAGTGTGTACCACTTAAGTGTGAAAGGGTGTTTAGAGTCAGTGTGTACCATTTAAGTGTGAAAGAATGATACTGCAGTAGTGATACTGCAGGCGCTTTGGTGCCCTGCCGGATTGGTGGACAGGAGCCCCCCCCAATTTCCGCAAATCTAATGACACCGTCTGCTGTGCTCCACAGGGGGGCGCCCCGGAGGGTCACGGCGGGAGCCGGCCGCCCACAGCACCACAGAACCGTTCCTGATCGTGAATGGTGAGAGGCGGCCATTGAGTCTCCTGGCAGCCATGGTGAGCACCTCAGACACACTCACCCGTGCCGTCTCGCCACGGATCCGCCTCAGAGAGCCGATCTGTCTGGGAGAGCGGCTCTGTCGATGAGCCGACTAAGGATGAAAAATTATATTTCTTCATAGGGATTAACAGCACTTTGGTGCACTTGACTCGAGAGCATAATCAGACCCGACGTGTGTCTGGAACTCATTTTCTGTTTAGTTCTGCCGATTCCACCATCCGGTACATGATAGGAGCTCATCCTTAAAATAACCCCTTTGTTCCCAATGAAACATGGACCAGTCCTGCGTAGCCAGGCCGCAGAAAAGTCCCTCAACTTCAGAGCCATATATTATATGAACAGCCGGGGCTGAAAGAGATGTAGAACATAGCCTGATCAGCGAGATTAAGGTAAAAAGAAAACTAGGCTAGACTTTGGGGGGGCTTCGTAAAAGTAGGCCTGTTACCCAGTTATTAAAGAGAGAGAGCTTGTCGTTAATGCCGGAGTAGACCATCATTGCAGCTCATTGGATCCATGGTTCTGGTTGGGTATTCAAATGTTCTGCAGTACTCAACACATCAAGCGGGTCTTTGGGGAACATCCCGTGTCATATAGCTGGAATCAAGGTTTGAGTCCCACAGAAATACAGATGGCAATTTTCACCAGCGAAATGTTTGAACTCTGTGAAACAGCGGAATAAGCAAGCATTTCAGATCAGTGGGGATTATTGGGGCAGGCTCCTATTTCCACAGAGTAACTGAGCGGGTTTGCGCTATTTCCTGTGTTAAGGAAGTGCCGGTCCGTGGTTGGGGGGGGGGGCTTACATGTGGAGTTTGGTAACTCTTTGAAGCTGAAGTGCGTAATGTGCCTGGATGTAATGCATTAATCACGCACGGAAAGGCATATAACGTGTCGTAATGTAGAATCTTTCATGGCGAACGCATTGACTCAATCCTTTTAAATATATTCCGGTTTTTCCTCGGGTTTCCCAAGGTTCATGTGGAGGGGGGAGTGTAGTTAAACAGCCAGGGTGGGGGCCTGAGTGTCGGTGCAGCCGCCGACGGGAGTCCGAGCTTGTTATCGACGTCTGCGAACAGAACAAGGAGACAAATTTAGGCCTAAATGCACGTTGTCGTCTTTCGGCAGCTGACCTCACAGCCCTGGCCCTTGGACCAGCTCTCCCACACGCACTTGTTTGCAACAAGCCATTTGTGGCCAAATAACTATGATAGTCTGAAGCTGCAGAGAGAATCACGTGACCAAATACTGAAAATAACTGATGCAAATCCCTCAAATGGCCAATGAAAGTGTGCTAAGCAGGAGTGTCAGTGTCTGTCTGGAAGCTTCTAGCAGTCTTGCAGTCGTCCTGGGAGGGCGAGGTCATCTCCTCATGACAACATTAGACACTGAAAACAATGCAGACATGGAATGAACAGGAACTAGGGCCTTTGGTAATGGGGTGCACTCTAAACGACCGTCTTGAAAGTCGCCCTTATTTTCAGTCTGAGCTGTGGGATTTATGTGCTGTCCTCAAGTCCTCCAGGTTTTTCCCACAATCCATCAGAAGGGCTGGTGAACACTGATCAGCACTGAAACAGCGAGTTCGTGAATAACCTTACCTGGTTAAATAAGGGGAGTACAGACATGGATTCATGCCTACAGTTATATATATATATATCAGATCCTGCTCATGCTGGTAGATTTGTGGGGTCTTGATTCAGAAGGTTAATATTCCACCTTCTGCTTTCCCATCCATCATCGGAGGGCGGTGTGTGGCTCTGTCTGATTTCACCGCTGGGCCCCTGAGCGAGGCCTGCTAAGCAAATAAAATGTAATGTGAATGTATTGTCTTGCTCCCTTGGGCCACTGGAATGGGGTTCCCCATGTCACCCTCCTTGGCCCGCTCGTTTTTCTCCAGAGCCATCCTGCATCAGTGATGGTATCGCTGGAGGCCGAACAGACGCAGCTGCTCCTGATGCTGGAGAAGAATGAGTAAGTCATCCCGCTCGTCGCCGTCATGCTCGCGACTGATCGGCACCCAGGGTTACAGCCCAGAGAACAACTCATCTTAACAGCTCTGTGCAGACAGGCGCTGCTGCTCTTTAGGGCTTGCACTTCATAGACTGGGGGATATGTTTCCAGTATAGGGGAGGAAGCTCTCAGCCTGGGCGCGGGAGGGGGGCGGGGCCTCGAAACTAGATGCTGAGTGATGATTAGCAAACCCCCAGTGTCTCGTCCTACCCAGGCTCTTGGCAGTAAGGTCAAAGATCTTCAAAGGCAGCACCCAGACTGCAATCCCAGCAGCATCCCATACCCTCTCTGTGCTTTCTAGATATCTCAGCTTCTTTTAGTAACTTTGACAGGTTAGGTAATATATGGCTTATACCATAACCCAGAATGCACCTCGTGCTTTTTAGAGCCCGTGAGTGAATTCTATTAACGGTAGAAAAAAGAAAAAATTTAGGTCCTGTGGAAAACTGTTTTTCCATATTTCATGTTTTTTTTTTTTGTGAATCATGTTTTAATGGTGTGAGCTCAGTCTGGGTCAATATATATGTGGTCATTCTATGACCTAATTATAACTGAACTGTCGACATGATCATTTTGTTCATGAATTGCCAATTATTTTGTAGATCTTAGAAAAAGCCGTAAGACAGATATCTTTTCGAAAATCCTTATTAAATAGATGAGGATTACAAAGATGTATTGGCTAATTAGATTGCCAGATGTGAGATTGTCTCATTGCTTCCCCCTTGGCTACACATGTATGTCACAGTATAGCTAATGCTAGGTTATACCCCGCCCTTATATAGAGCCTTAAATAATTTTCATAGTGTGTTACATTATATATCCATCCATCCATCTTCAAGCCGCTTATTCTGGTCGGGGTGGCAGGGCCTATCGCATTATGCAGAATGATATTTTTACCGAAGCATTTCGGGCCGAACACCTACTTGTGGATCCCCATGGGTTCTTCTTGCCAGTTTAACTGGCGGTCTTTTACAGCCCCTTCACCACAAAACTCCTACTCGCCTTTGGGCCAAACCAACATGGAAGGAAGTGGGGGGGGGTGAGGGATTGTTGGTGTTGCAGAATTTGAGGTCTGGCTCAGTGGGAGGAGCCCGCCAGCACGTCTTTCAAAGGCTGCCGGCCCCTCAGGCTGTCCCAGCAGTGCGACTCCGCAGAATTACAAAGCCTTCTCCTACCTCAAAAAGCCAAGCGAGGACCATGAACCGACACGCTGGGTGTGGACGGGACTCCCTGCAAGTCGCATTTCATGGAAGTGGTACCCACGCCAAAGCCGGCGTCTGTTTCCACTCAGGTCCAAGCTCAGAACCTTCCAGAAGTTATTCTGTGTAACATCAGCAGTGGCACCCTGCCCGCACCTTAGATCTCTCCTGTCAGACTCCATACATACCACCCGTGTTTTAGTTCCCTCCAAATCACTTTTTTAAGTGACTTGCAGAGGGATAGATGACAGGAGGTGTTTAACATTAGCCTCCCGTTTGATGCGTCTCTTATTTCCATGTCAAAGTTTCGCAAACCTTTCTGGATGTTGGGGCGCTACCTCCAGAGGTTTCCTTCTCGCCACAATCGGCTTCTGAAAGCTCTTCTTACTCTCTACTTCTTAGATTTATTTTCTAATTAGTCGAGACACGTGGCTGAAGGTAGTAAAGTCACCCATGCACTCACCCACAACCAAGCCGTAGTCAAACCCAATTATAACAAAAATGGGGGTCAGCAAGTACTAACATGTCACATGGTGTGTTGACAAAGCGGTTGGTGATGATGAAAATCCTAAAGCATCAGTCGGATCAGACTTGGCTCTCCATTGTGAATGATCTCCACCCCCACATTTGCTGTTAATTTCGCAGAGTCTGCATCAAATGCCTTACATCGGTTCCACAGGCCTGGCTGGCACAAAGGACAGTCATTCAGTAAATGAAACTGGGTTCTCATTTTGCTTGGAAGACATTGTATACTCTGGCTTCAGTACTGCTTGCACTCATATCTGGGAATTCATTGGAAGCTCAACCTAGCTGCACTAGCATAGCTACACTAGCCTAGCTACATTAACCTAGCTGCACTAGCATAGCTACACTAGACTAGCTACATTAACCTAGCTGCACTAGCATAGCTACACTAGCCTAGCTACATTAACCTAGCTGCACTAGCATAGCTACACTAGACTAGCTACATTAACCTAGCTGCACTAGCATAGCTACACTAGCCTAGCTACATTAACCTAGCTGCACTTGCATAGCTGCACAAACCTGGCTATATTTGCCTAGCTGCACTAGCCTAGCTACACTAGTCTAGTTACATTAACCTAGCCTCACTAGCCTAGCTACACTAGCTTATTTACATTAGCCAAGCTGCACTACCATAGCTGCACTAGCCTAGCTACACTAGCTGCCCAGTTGACTCCATGAACATTTGCCTTGCTTGTATGTCACTTTGGTCAAAAGCATCTGCTAAATAACATTAAACATGTAATATATAACAGTAACATTTACAATAACATGTAAATGTTACTGGCCTGATGAAAAAGAGACTCAAAAAGAATCAGGAAAAGAATCAAATCAAAAAGGATCAGGATGTTTAAATCTGTACTGCAACTGAGACCCCACAACAGAACCAATGTTTCCCGTCTAAGATCTTGTTTAAGAAGCAACTTCACGCTCAGGCATTCAAGCAATTAATGTGCCGTTAATTAAAGTGAATTGCAAAGCGATGTTCTACTTCCTTCCTTTGAGAACTTCCTTTCAAGGCAAATTATGGGTCTTTGATCATTGCCGTTGAGCAATATGTACACACTCCATTCTTAGGTTAAGATGCTACCTCTGTTTGCTCGTGCATCTATCTTCCATAGCTGCAAATCTACTACGGGGTTTCCTGGAAGCGCAGGGAATGAAGCAGGGGCAAGACTCTCACACAAACGCCTTACACTGAAACGTCTGACTGGCTATAATTCGGTTTCCCTTCTTCTCAGGGTGCAGAAAAAAAAACCCCACTGTCGTGGATTTAGATTTGATTTCTTTCTACTTCAAAGATGTTAATAAAATCCAAAATAAAATCTGGTAAAAAAACACAGCTATAGGAGGAAAGAATCATTTGAGGCTAAGGGACCAAATTGCATTTCCCGATGTAGATATAATTACAAAAAAAAAAGGTATTTCTGATTCATATACTTTACATCTTGTGCCAGAAACGTGTTCTGGAAAGAATGTGGGCCAAGGTTCCTCAGAAAAGATGGGCTGGTATGCCATTAGCGGCACGGACGGCTGACCCAGAAGGGGGCGGCCTGGTGCGGACTCACGTGCTTTGGACGCGGAGCTGGCTGAGTCTTGGCGGGCAGTTCTGTACGGCTGATTTACACCAGTTGTGAAAACACAGCCAAATGTTTGCTGGTGGGGGGAGTTAGAGGTTGTCAGATGAAAACTGGAAAAATTGAAACCATAGACTCGCGCTGGTCCTGCTCGGCGGGCCTGATCCTCACTTCAGTGGATAATCGTTTCAACAACGTGGAACATCTTTTTCACACACAATGATTCAAACTCTTCTTTTTTTTTAACGTCTTTACATTAGCAATGAAATAGGGCAAAAAAGCAAAAAAACATAGATAACGGTGATAATATTTGTCTGGTTCATTCATTTTACAGAGGCTGGCAAGTTTGAAACAGATGAAACATTTCCTGCCCGCATATTTCGTTTGGAAGTTTGTGATTGATCCTGGATGTTGGGGTTTGCAGTTAGGCTTCCAGACGGGCACATTTGAGGGTAGCCATCAGACTCCTGCCTTAAATGTGCTTCACTCCCTGGCCCAGTTGCTAAGGACTTTGAGCTTCTTGACACTTCGCACTTACCGCCAGGTGTAATGGTGTGCAACTTCCTCTTGAGGACCGGGATTTTCTGCCAGCCAGCTCCGGTTTCATTGTTGTCATTTTATTCCAGTCGGGGGTGGTGGAAATCTGCTGAAATTGCCGCTGTTCCCATTCGAGGAACCTGATGAAAGCCTGGAGTGTCTCGCCTTTGTTGAGAAAGGCACTTAGGCTAGACACCTAGGAGATGGGACACGTTGGGCAGATATGAGGTGCTCCGTGAAGTTTTAGGGGGATTACAAAGCTATTCCAGATTTAAAGCCGGTATACGACACGCTGTCATCAAAGCCTAGCCTGAGCCAATGGAGATGCAGTGTTGCCTCTTCCTGTGTCCCATCTGACTGTGGCCCATTGACCTTAGTCAGCTTCCTACTTCAACTCTTCCATTTGTAGGGATTAGCCACACGTATCCCTGTGGAGGGATGGGGGTGGTTTCATGTGGCACGTTATTCATTGGCAGATACTGGGGTATCCATCACAGTGAGGCAGAGAGACGGGCCAATCAAAACATTCCACTAACAGGGTCGGCTTCAGCAACGCCTAACCCAGCGTAGACTCAGCTAGACCCATGATTCATGTGTTTATGTTTCCCTATTTTTTGCGAGCGTTATTAAAATTTGCATGTTCGTATATTTCGCTCCTCTCTCGTTCCATTGAAGTTACTCCCGCATTAATCTTGGGGTTTAAAGCGCGCGGCCCGAAAGTCCGGGGACGGGAATCCGCTGGAGGATTGGGAGAGCTGAGAAGAATGTGCCGCGTAAGCTAGTGTCGGGAAGCATTCCTCCAGGAGAAACCTTGCGTTATTAATGGCCAACGGGCCCAGCTCGTTGTCACATTTCTCAAAGTCCCAGGCCCCTAAAAACTTCAGAAAGTGCACACCTGTGTAGCTGGGCTTGAGGGACTTAAAGCCATCAATGGTTTGTTGTGACGGCTCAGACTTTTCCGTGGACCTTTTGGAATCAGCAGGGCTCCTCTCACTGAAGCGTCCTAACTGTGGGGCTCCCTTGTTTGTCAAAAGCCTGTATGCAGCTTCACTCTCGACAAACGGGCCGAGTCCAAAGCCTGGCAAGAAACAGGCGATGGATACGACAAGGGCAATTTTGTTTGGAAGGAGCAGTTCTCTAGCAAACCCTCTGGAAAGCTGTCTGAACTCAGCAACACAGACTCCTGGCCTGGCAACAATGGAGTGCAGGAAGGAATCCCTTGATTTGTGACCCAGCCTGTAGCTGTTTTGGTCAAACTGGCACAATGACGACAGGTCTACAAAAAATCTGAGAAAACTCCATTTGTTTGCTTAGGCATGGAAAGGAAGCGGGTATTTTCAGGTTGTCAAAACAAATTGAAAGTGAAAGCGACACCTACCAGCGGTGCGGAACATCTGTGCCAGCAGAGGTGAGTGTTCCCATGGTTACAACCTCCTGGGGCATGTTGGAACAGAGCGAGGGGTTAGTCCAGAGTGCTGACATTCCCTGCATCGCCAAGCCCGTGCCATGACGGGCGCGCATTCATTACCACGGCGGAGACGGATGCTCCTTAAGACAGCATCCGCAGACGGTCCCAGACCCTTCCTGTCAAGCTGCTGGAATGAGACCCAGACCAGCATGGGCCCAGAGTGGCAGCCCCGCCATGCCAACCTCCATAACATTTCACCCCGAAAACCTCTTAAATGGCCAGCAGTCAGATTAAACACTAACAGCTTAGCCTTGAGCTGGGCCTCTGCGGCGAGGGGCTCCCAGGCAGCCTGGGAAAAGAAGGTCTCTCCCAACTTCATGACTGTGATGCATCGCAGAGTGGCCCACAACCCCTCAATCTCCATTCACCTTTGACCCCTTGCTCCGTGGTTGCTGATTGGGCAACACCCTTACATGGCAGACCTTGGTTATCCTTGCTTCCCCGGAGTAGGGGAATAGGGAGGGGGTCTTGCAATGGGGACCCCCCCCACCCCCTCTGTGATGAAAGAGAAGACTGGGAATGGAGTTCCCCTGGGTGAAGTCGGCTGTGGTCCCACCTTCCTCACAGTGATTCCGGTTGTATCGAGTGAACGTTTCGGAATCACTCACACTTACTGGTGTCAATTATTTCCCAGCTTAGAGCCATAATTAATAAGGCAGCAGTTTTTGCCTCTCGACATTCCTCCTTAATTAGAAGGTGCTCAAAGTCACGAGTGCCCTTCGAAAGAGTTTATCGACGTCTGCAGGATGTCACCTGAAAACTACCCCCCACCCAACCTGTTCCCATCGCTACCTGTTCCTGTTGCTACCTGTCCCGCTCGCTACCTGTCCCTCTTGCTACCTGTCCCTGTTGCTACCTGTCCCTGTTGCTACCTGTCCCCGTCGCTACCTGTCCCTCTTTCTGTCTGTCCCTCTCTCTACCTGCCCCTCTCTCTACCTGTCCCTCTCTCTGCCTGTCCCTCTCTCTACCTGTCCCTCTCTCTACCTATCCCTCTCTCTACCTGTCCCTCTCTCTCTGCCTGTCCCTCTCTCTACCTGTCCCTCTCTCTGCCTGTCCCTCTCTCTACCTGTTCCTCTCTCTACCTGTCCCTCTCTCTGCCTGTCCCTCTCTCTACCTGTCCCTCTCTCTGCCTGTCCCTCTCTCTACCTGTCCTTCTCTCTGCCTGTCCCTCTCTCTACCTGTCCCTCTCGCTACCTGTCTCTAGCAAAAACTCCAGAGGGTCTGTTGCCACAAATTGGGTTTTTCAGCCCCCACCCCCACCCCCGACGCCCACAGGGGCTATTAGCCGCGAGCCACCACAGTCTCCACCATCGACGCTGTGAAAAACCACAGACTGCGACTGCTGGCAGCAGGGCCGTGTGAGGGACGCACGGTGAGCTCTGTCGCCAGCACGCGCCTCACTTCCTGTAATTAACATAATCAGCCGGCTCCCAGCTCCATATGGGCAGCAGGTGGCCAAGTCGTTATGGAGCTGGGGCGCTGATCCTCAGGCTGTGGCTCCAAATCCGAGCTGGGGACCTCGCTGCTGTACCCTAGAGGGCGACATAGAGCTCAGATCATATCGGAGGGTACGAACCCTCACCATAACTGGGGGCTTTGCTTGCACCTTCAGATAAATCGGCAGTTAACCAGCGAGTCACATAAAGGATCTACCAGCACGCTTTTTCCCTGTTTTCCAAAATTTTCGTCTGAAAGAAAAAATGCCCTTCAAATAAAACCCATCTGACAATAAATCCAAGGTCTTTACTCTGCTGCGCAAACACAGGTTTTGCACAATGCTCTGCAGATGCATTTGTTATTGCTGTGGGCCAAACTGAATGCTGGGGAAATATTAAAATGTTTTTTTTTTCCATTCTCTTTTCTCCCCCCCCCGCCTTGGATCCTGCTGGACCATAAATGTTAATGATGTATTATGTTCAATTTTCTCCTCCAGAAGTTGTCGCTGCGTAAAACCTCTCCCGGAGAGGCAGTCTCTTTGCTGACATTCCTCATCCCCTGAATACCAATCACGTCTCCCGATTCACAAACGTTATAAACATATTAAACCTGCATAGATGTCCTTTTTTTCTCCAGCGCCCCATTTTTTTTAGATTCTCGCGTTTTTTTTCGCAAATCCTTTCACACTGTAGATGATTTACGCTGGCCATCATGTCTGAGTCCACTCCGTTCCCTATCAGCGCTTATCCAGCACAGGACCACGGTGAGATTGCCGTCTGTTGTAGGGAGCAGAGGGCGAGAGGCACCCTGCACAGGATGCCGCTGTATCGTGGGGCACAGATCCATCGTCATTATCCATCCTGGCTTTGTCTGCTGTTTCCCTGTCTGGCCAGCAGGTGTTGCTGGCCATGCTGTTCTGCCCTTTGTTTTTGGCTCTGAGATTCACCCAAAGCAGCGACACCTGCTGGCCAAACAAGGAAACAACAGACAGGGCCAGGATGGATTCTGACATACATATCATGGGCAACCCTAGAGATGTAAGACCAAAGCCCTGAGAGTTTTAATGGCTGAGGTCCTGAGGAATGTAGGTACCCTCTCCCCCGAAATGCAAGTTAAGACCTTAGATGTTTACCCAGAATGCCGGTTCTGACATCTGATGCCCCAGCAGCTGGGTATGGAGAACTTCAGATAATTGGGAAAACATCACAAGCGAAGCAGCTTGTTGAGATGTCGCTCGGTGTTGCTGTTGCTGCTTCACGCAGACGAGGGAAAAGGGCGTCTGGCTTTCTGATGAGTCAACATTCCCCGGCCGCCTCTCGGCTTCCCACAGCCGTCCTCCTTCTCTCGCAGCAGACAGCTGGATATTTCATAAAATGACTCGAATCATGGATATGCCTCAGAGGTATAGCCGTGGCTCCCCGTGCGGGATGGGGCCGGGTAGCCCGCTGGACACGGATCCGGGTCTCATTTGCCCCGGCAGTTTTCTTCAGGCCGCGGACATTACTGACCCCGCGGAGCGTCATCGGACGCAGGCCGCGGCCCCATGTGACCCCGATGACTTCCCAGACCAGCCTCGCTTCCGATCTGAAGCTCTGAGTCAGCTTTTAGATCAGCTTGGGCCATGGGAAAGTCGCAGGAGTGC
This sequence comes from Petrocephalus schoutedeni, assembly GCA_026780765.1. NCBI lineage: Eukaryota > Metazoa > Chordata > Actinopteri > Osteoglossiformes > Mormyridae > Petrocephalus > Petrocephalus schoutedeni. The sequence goes on from JAODKL010000041.1 coordinate 5,608,704, forward strand.
TTTAAGCAGTGAAATGGTCTTCAGAGCACGCTGGATCTAAGCACTGCGCTCAGGTCGTCGACCTCTTGGGCAAGGCTCCAGCGATGGTGCGTGGGGGTGGGAGTGTGTGGGTCGAGTCGGCCTCCCCACCGCGACGGGAAACGGGCTCCCAGCCTTCTTGACCTACATCCTGCTAACCACAATGCCTCGGCGGGCGCCCCTGCTGACCCCTGGCAGATATCTCCGGGCCGAAAGAGGAAACCAGCCTCCTGTATCAGCCAGATGGAGGCATGTATATGGGGCGAAGAGGAACCAGGCCTGCCTGCGGACTTCCTCGAGCAGTCGGGCCTCCGCGTTTTCTCCCCTGTGACAAATGAACCTGTTTTTCGGAGGATCGAACCGTGTCAGCATGCCGACACGAGGAGAGGAAGACGTTCCCAACATGGCCGCACCCCTTTCTTTAGGGAGACAGCCACAGACACTGTGATTATAGCACCGTGTCGAAAGCAAACTCTGTGAAGGAAATCAACCCAAACTCTGTGAAGGTGGTAAATGCAAAGGTAGATGGCAAAGTGAGTGCTATTTAAGGGCAGGATATTTATATATTGATTGATATTTTTGTTTCAACCGATATGCTCCGGTTTCAGTTCGGCCTAATTGGATACTTCAGAAGAAGGGGTGTTTGTTTCCAGACGCTTGGATCTCTTGGGTGTCTGTGGGGACGCTGAGACCTTCTCCAAAGACCCATCTTGGAACGGAGACTACGAGCTGTTTCTGGCAGAACAAGAAATGGACTGCTAGTGACATTAGGTGGGGTTCGGACAGTTAAATGCCTCCCCCGGGGATGGTGTTGGTGTCAGTGTTGAGACAGAGGGTGCTGGGTGTGTCTGGGGTGGGGCAGAGCACAGGACGCCCCCCCCCCCCCCGCCCCCCCCGGCTCTGTCTTCACAGGAGCGGGACGGGGTGTGACGGGGCAGCTGCATGAATCAGTTCCCCCCGGCGAAAAAGCCCGCCGTCCCTCATTCTCCTTTCTGCCGAGTGCTGTATTTCCTGTTGTGGGCACCGAGGTGGCAGATTAATGTGCAAGCCGGGGGGGCCACAAGGTAGAGACTCGCCTAAATCTCCAAGCAGGCAGGAGACGTCGTCGCCATTCGCCAAGTCGCTCGTACATTGACACGGACAAAAAAGGGTGCGATTTCTGGTTTAATGAGCGGCAGATTAACCTGGGGGGGGGGGGGGGG
>JAODKL010000041.1:5610055-5621184 GCA_026780765.1 Petrocephalus schoutedeni
GGAGGGGGGGGGGGGGGGGGGGGGGGGGGGGGGGGGAGGCTTCAAGGGGGACGGCAGTGAGGCAGAGGTGGGGGGGGAGGGTCCTCGCACTGGTCTGGACGGTACCTGTTTGACCCATGACGCGATTCCGATGCCGGCTGCCTCCTGCAGCTCCCTGAGCTCCGAAGCTGACGGTCATCTTCTGTCGGACCAGCGGGTCGCTGTAGAGGAAAACAGCCCCAGCTTCCTGGCCACACTGCTGCCTCAGCACGGGCTGGGAACAACCGCAGAAAATGATGTACCAGAGCAGCCGTGAGGAAGCCACTTACAGAAGGGGAAACAAAAGGTCCAAAGGAGGGAAAAATTGCATTCTTCTACTAATTACTTAATCTCCCCAAAGAAGCCAAAGCGAAATACTGCGGAGGAACAATGGGAAGGGATTGCCACACAGCAGACAGGTTAAAGTAATTGGATGGATGCTATTTGCGGGTGTGTTTGTTGTGTTAAAGGAATAATGGGGCTGATTATTCGAAGTTCCCGAGTCACTCATTAGTTCCATTATGAAGCTTTTATGAGTACAGACTGAGAGCCATCGGACTGGAGGCCCCCGGCAGCAGCGAACAGGAGCTGTGCGCAAGTAGGAAGACTTCAAAGCTTCTCCTAAAGCGATTTGTTAGCGTGACCTTCCCGCCGCGATTGGTAGGCTTTCTAGAATGAGGTTCTCCGTCTAACGTAGAAATTAATAGTGCTCCAGAATGTTGGGAATGAGGAAACATTAATGGGTACATTGAAACACAAAAAAACAAGTCATTATTTACTTATCGGCTTCTCCATTCTGCCTGTCATCTAGACGCAATGGCCAGGGACAGGCTCCAGGTCCATAACTGCCATGCTGAAGAACATCTTCTTCCACAGACCATTGGCTTTTCCAGCAGCAGTCACACCCCGACACCTGCACTTTCTGGCACTGTGCGCTGCACCCTATCCCTCACTTTTTTGCACTGCTCTGTGTTGTTTTGCACACGCTCAGATCTGGGCGAGCGAGTGCTCCAGTGCACCGGTTGCGCACGGCCAATAAAGTTCTCGAATCTCGAATCTTGTAATGACAGCAGCCCCATCTCCAAATCGACTGGGGCATATCTGTGGCATTTGTTCCGCAGTTATTTTAAATGTGCTATTCTTTGGCTGTTGGGTCATTTACTGTGAGAATATTCAGGGTAAACATCCTTTGTTAGAGTGACACAGCCCCCCGAGCAATTACCAGCTGGTCTGCGTGCTTGAAGGCTAACATGCTTGTCTGCCCGCTGTGCGACCCTGGAGTAGAACAGTCCTTGAGGACAGCGCAGAGGAGAATTCCACCCCCAGGAGAGGTTGGCGTCTCCAAGGAGACTGCGGTAGACTGAGACTGGGTATCAGCACCACCAGTGTGAATGAGCTCTGGTCACATGACTGTTTTGAATCACAAAAGTCACACCGAGGTGTTTTTATTGCCATCTTCAGCTATATGATGTATTCGTCATACTCTGAGACGAAATTTCAGTTTTCAGTTTATAGTGCGAGAAACTGCATTGAAAAGAATGTAAATTTGTAAGAGATTTAAATGCCATGTATTTTGGCATGGACAAAAGACAGAAAAATACAATATAAAAGTGCAGTTTAAAAACAGTTGTGCTGATGGGCATTTGATTCATAATCCTCGCTGTGGTTTCCGTAGCCGTGGTACAAGTGATATCATCGGCACAACAGACGAAACATTTTTTTAGTCTTAGTCGGTAACGGCAAAGCTTAAGCTATGACCTTTGTGCAGTTGTGAGCGTAGTTAGCTTTACGTTGTTGTGTTGTTTTTTTTTTCGAAATAAACTGAATCCTGTTAGAAACATAAATGCCTTCATCTTAGCCGCCCTGCAGGCCGGGTGATGGGGATGCTTAGAAAAAGCGGCTCATTTCATTGGACGCTTTTCATTGGACGCATAATAACACGCTAAGGCTGTTTAGCGCATTAAGTGCGCACTCAAAAGGCTCGCATCGTTAATTTGTATGCACCCATCACGCTTAAGATGGAAGACAGTGAACCATTAATGTAACATGACAGCCGCGGGACGTTCCGGCAGGCACGTGTTGGGTTTTTGCGGGATTTTTTCAGTCCCAACACTAATCCGGAGGGCAAACTGAAGAGTGGCGTTTAAATTTTTGACAGTCTGGCATGACCTTTAATGTGACAGCACGATTTCATTCGATCGTTCTGGCCGCAGATCTGAACCTCCTATCTCCGATTGATGTCAGGTCATTAACGTCCCAGTTCCTTCCTGCTGAGCGAGATGGAACAGCCGGCGCCTTAACACCCCAATATTTAGGAAATGCGTGCCCGGCACGCCTTCGTCATTGTAGCAGCACTACCCTTCATCAATTCGAGGGGCTTTTATCATGGAGGGAAAAAAAGCTTTTTATGAGCGAGAGAGGCAGCATCACTGCCATCAGAAGGTGATAGTCACACATGCGGTGTTAGCCCCTGGGCCAACCCCAGCCCACCCCATCCACCCCCCATAAACGTCCCGCGGTGGCTGGACGAAGCTGGCACAGAAGCCAGTGAAGGGCTGAAGTGTCGCAGGACATAAACACGGTTTTTCCATCTTTCGCCGGGTGAAAAGTAAAACTGAGGTCTCAGGTGTCAGAATAACAGAGTTGAGTTGAGAGAGGCCCTGTGGACGGCTGCTGGGAGGGGCATTGGGCCTCGGTCATAGGGATGACATTGCTGGTGACCCCGAGTATTAGTGCAGTATTCATATCTGTGGCCAGAATAAATTGTTTTCATTTTGTATAGTTAATTTCACTAAAAATGGAACATCCGATCACACTAAGGGATGCCGTGGACGGACCTCTGAATGAATCAGGATATTTTATGTGAGGCTGTGACATCCCTAGGCTGGCTTGCCATTTAAATTGCAGTTATTAAAGAGCAAAGTGTGACCCCTCGTTACAGCACCCGTCCCTCAGAAAAATTTGCTGACCCAGCCAACCAAAAGAAACGTTAACTGAGCCAAGCTTTTCCCGATCACCCCCCGTCCATTCGCGTCCGGGGCCACAACCGATGCCAGCTCCTCACCACTCATTTGCTCCTGATTTACTCCCCGCACCCCTGGATACTGTCTGCTAGGTCGCAGACATGTTTTTACAGTCTAGAGAAAACAGCTCCCAGCCTACCCAGCCAGCCCTACATCCCCCATACTGCTGTTTATAACATACGGCTGTCTGCTTCTCGTAATTATTATTGAGTTATCTCCAATGTATGTTTTATTTTGCATGGGAAAGAGAACGGACTCATCTCTGAGTAAGGCCAGGTCCCAGGAAGAGATATCCCCCAGCTAAAATAATCATTTGCTATGTGTTACCTATAAGTATTTTCTTAGATAGATAACTGGCGATAGTCTGAATAGGGCAACAACGTCGTGTCATGGCGAATAGTAATAAATGTTTTAAAGATCCTCTCTTACCTTATTTGCTTGTTTTAAGGAAGGATGGTCCTTCTGGACCTGCGAGTAAGACTCTACAGACTAAAGCAAGATGGTGTCCTCTCTGGGTGACCTGACAGTAATCATTTATGACTGTAATTAAGAATGATGTTGCTGTCTAATATACTTACATTGCTTCACCAGCAAAAGCAAGAGACAGGGGCATGTCATATGTTCCCTGAGAAAAACAAAGGATCTGACTGACCTTTTTCTCTCATGGGCTGAGAGCCTCCCAAGCTGTTTCTATGTTGAGATGCCAAACGCATGCTGCAGGGAAGGACTCCTGCCCCAACCCCAAAGGGACACTTCCACGGGGGCACAAAGCCCCCCCTCTTTACAGTATCTCCCAGCTCTTTATCTCCAAGGGTACAGCTGCGAGCATCCTCCCCCACGCACGCCCCTTCAGAGCCGCCCGCTTCTCCGCACCTTGCCATTTTACCTCCCCGGGTCCCTCTTCAGTGCCACCTTGTGAGTCGCAGCTGTGGTATAGATGGCGTTTCCTTTCTGAGGGCTCTGAGGGTCTCCGGGGGCAGCTCAGCCCAAAGGGTATATGCAGAAATAGAAAAGGGCCGTTTCGGAAGAAACGCAAATTAAATGTAGTCATATGCATGGGGGATGAGAGGACCGAACTTAGGGCTGACGTCTGGGGCTATTCCGGGTTTACTGGGGCAGAGGGAAAACTGAGCACATCAATTTTTACTGTCAACATGCACAACCTCATCTATCTGACTCTCCCACCCCGATCGCCCCGCCCACACCACACACACACCTCTCCTCTGCGGTTTTTAGACTTGCAGATGGTATCATTATGTTGACACACTGATATATAGTGTACCCTCTAAAGTAAAACACTTAGATTTCATGCAACTTTCCAAAGCAGTGGGAAAGTGGGACTCCGTTGTCAGTGTCTCCGCCTTCGCCTCCTCAGCGTTTTCATACTAGACTCCGATCTCACCGGAGGGTTTTCGGTGTCACATGGCGACATTTTAGCCAGGCACGTTTCGGCAAAATATGTTCCCGATGTACAAGGATCGCATGTCTAATCCGATAATACCAGGGTTTCATTTTGCATGTTATTTCAGAATTTTTTTTTTTTCCAGGAGTATCCTACACAAAGGAGCCCGAATCTGTCCGCGAGACGAGACGCGGAGAACGAATTCGTCTGGATGTTCCTGCACGATCCGCGGCGTTATCTTACAGCCCGAGAGTCGCTAAAAGCAGCCAGACAGACGGCAGAAGTGCAGCATCTCTAAATCACGCCTCTTGACAGAACAGGCCAGGATTTCATTACGCCGCACGACACAGACAGATGCAAAGATGCTTTATTTCAAGGCGGCAGGGGAGGGGCACGGGACTCCTTGGGGGCACGAGAGACCCTGTGCTTGATGAGGCGATACCCCCCCCCCAAACCTGCCTTTCTGGGCGGTTCTCACCCCCCCATCATTACCACACTTCATTAGCATACTGATTGTATTTCTTTCCTAATTAGCATTGGCAAGCTATTGTTTACCGATATCAATCACGGCGCCGGCGCAAATTGGTATCATGTGTATTAATTCTTAATTATCGGCGGCGGAAGTCGCCGGAGCGGGCCGCGCCGTGGTCTCGCGCCGGTCTCACCACCGCGGCACGGCGGCATCAATCTCAAAAGTGTCAGGCGGGACGGTAATTGCACAGCACCAGGGCTAATGGGCATCTTATCCGAGCGCCAGCCGGGTAGCTGGCTGACGGCCCGGGACTCGAGCGGGCCGGCGAATCTTCCTGGGCAGGCATTCGCGACCCAGTTTCTTAATTTGCGACGAGACGGAGCTACATCCTTGATGTGAAGGCCTCTGTCTTGTGAAGATGACTCCGCTGCTCCCAAGATGAGAGTGAGCGCTTCCATGGGACCATATCAGTCCCCCACTCCTGCTTGTGTATATGAAATCATGGGTGTGGTTTTGGAAAATTTGATGTGGGGGCGCTGTAGGCTGCAGGAGTGTAGTTTCCGCGGCGCTACGAGGCTACGAGGAGAAGGTTCTGAGGATGACATAATCACTGCCACCGAAAAAGTCCCTTAGCATTAGACCCGCCTTAACCTTACCAAGCACAACAATGCCAGGAAAGCCTGCGAAAGCCATTTGACTTTGATAAACAGCGAGACGAGAGACGGAATCCGGGCCCCCAGCTTCCCGAACGTGCATCCCTCTAAAAAATACACAGACCAGCTGCCTTATTTCGGTACTCAGACCACTATTGAAAGGTTTTTACATATAATGCGAAGAAACTAAGAATAGCATTTGCACATTACTGCCCAGACAAAGAGGCCTTCCGCCGAGGCTCATCGCGAAGGTGGGAGGGCGTCACAGAGTACCGTCGGGATCGCAGTGGAAGACATCGCTGCAGACGGCCTCATAATATCCACCTGACCTACATCCCTGCTTAACAAGGCTGTTTAAAAAATGCAAAGCAGGTGTGCGCCTCTGCGCTCCCTTCTCGGGACGGCGCTCTCGACCTATTTCGCTTACCGTCGCTCATTCCCCGCCACCCCGGGTCCCATTGGGTCCAGTTAATCCCAAGCCCTGTGCTTTTAGGCCTTTAATCGTGACATTTCTGATCCGAGATGGAAGTAAATGAACAGACGCCTCCCCGGAGAGGGGGGGGGGGGGCAGCGAGCGTGGCTGAGGCGAACCGTCACGAGAAACCCTCACCGGCCATATGATGGGCTACAGATGGAGCCTGGAAGCTGAGCCGTGCCAGCTGATGAGCATTAGCATTAGCATTACCTATTATTTAATTCTCTGGCAGATACTGCCAGGTAGGCGCTTGTAGCCTGAGCGAGATGCAGCGAGGATGAAATTTCAGGGGAAAAGATAATTACCGATATATTTCTGCACATATGTATCGGGCGCGGCTTGTCTTGCGTTTTTGTTTGCAGCGCTCGGGGGAGTTGCTAACTCAATCTCGTCGCACTGACATATTCAGTAACAATAAAGAATGGAATTGAATCTGGTAAAAAGAAATGCCAACTCGTTCAGGGCACATGTGCCCAGATGCTGCGGGCCAGGCTGGCTGAAGGCCGCTATGCCTCATATGCAGGCTGCAAATTTAATGGGGAATTTCTGAACACAATAGGACATGCATCATGTTTTATCAGATAATTTTATTCTAATACTTTCAGTCCTTGGTTAGGTTATCCGTTCATGTCATCAAATGAAGAGATTTTTTTTTATGCACACGATGCATGGGAATTAAAGGAAATTTATTCTAAAGAAGTGTAGCTATTAACTGGGGAAGGAAAATTTACAAACACTTTACAAATAAGTATCAAGTGGTATTCCCTTCAAATCACAGTGTCCGTTTAAACAGAGATGGAGCTGTTTTGATTCACACTCTGACCTCAGGTTTTATTAAATGCAATTATGTTTGAGGCTCAGTAATACAAGAGTGTCTAAGAGCCTAAATTCTGCTTCAAGACAATATCTGGATGTGCAACAGTAGGAATAATTGCAGTAATTAATCATATGAGAGAATGCAGTTTAAGCAATGTAAGCAAAATTTTGATTTCAAGAAAAATCTAAGTAGTACCAGAGTTCCATTGTGCCGCTATACTTAAGACATTTTAATGGATTGTAAAATGGCATTCATAAGGCGAGGAGTAGCTCAGAATTTAATGAGAGGGCTTACAGGACACATTGATATTAATGATAAATTCTGACTTGTTAGTTCAGGATCATTGTTTGGGAATGTGATTTATTGTGTCAAATGACCAGACCTTGTCTTCTGTCACTTTTAAAACTCTTGTTGTTTGATCATCTTCTGCTGTTTAATCAAGAATAATGTAAGAATTAGGGGAATCATTTCTGCGGGACTGGGTCTTGCTCAGAGAGGTCATGATAACACTGTTAGGCTGAACTGGAGCGGGTCGGACCGATTCAGTTACTTTTCTGATTGCCCTTATGCTATTAAGAGCCAGTAGGAGGGAGGCATAAATGCGGGGTGCTTTCACTTAACGCACTACAGCGTGTAAAATGCTGTGTGCATATATAGCCAGCTGGGCAGAAGTGTGTCGCGCAGCGGAGGAGGCGGAGCTCAGTACAGGTGTAAATAGCCTACGTGTGGCGCTAATGAGTGTTTCCTTTGGCTTGCGGCTTCACCAAGCTGTGCTGCTTTGTGTTTGTGCACACTGTGTGTGTCTATTTACTCAACAGGTGCCTTTAAAGCCCCAAACACACCAAGCCGACAGCAAGAGACTGGCGCCGACCAAGGCGGATGAACGGTCAGCTGACGTCGGCTCCCGTCGATTGTGTAAATGTGGGCTGGAACACGTTGGCGCAGCTGGAGGTGACGATTGGCATACAAGCCACCAAGCTGACTAGCCAGAAGCCAATCGGACAGCTCGGTTTGGCTGACTAGCTCCAGAGCTGATTCGACATGCTAAGTGCGTCAGCACAGTCAGTCACGAATCTCAGCCACACCCCGGCGGCTTCCGGCGGCCGAAAATTAGCTTGGCGTGTTCAGACTTTAAGGGCCTCATCAGCAAACCATCATACCTTCAGTACCAAATAACCATGTCCCCTGTATCATTCAGTAGTGGGTCGTGTTGAGCCAGGATCCTATCACAAGAAGGCAGGACACCCTGGATGGGATGCCACTCCATTCAGGACGCACTCATACGCACTGTCGCAGTCATACGCACTGTCTCACTCGTACGCACTGTCGCACTCATACGCACTGTCGCACTCATACGCACTGTCTCACTCATACGCACTGTCGCACTCATACGCACTGTCGCACTCTCCTGTGAGCACGCAAACTATAGCTACTAGAATCGAACCTCCTTCATCACTAGCAAATTCCGTATAAACGTTTTGTAGAAAAAAACTGTCACTCAAACCAAAAAAGCAATGCACAGGATTATTGAGCTGCCTGGATGGGAGCGACGTAAAGGAAAATCATGTCAAGCCGTATAAAAAATTCGGTTACTTTCTTCGTGGATTGGACGCTAAGCGAAACGTTCTGAGCTCGAACGTGAAAGTGCTTTGAAGAAGAAGAAATCTTTGTAGCAGATGGTGTGATCCAGCCGGAATGGAAAGACAAAGGTCCGAAGACGTGACTGACTCATTCTTTTCTGCGACCGGCTGAGTCTTTGTGATGCCGTTCCAATTACGTGGACGGTGGTAATTCATAGCAGCTTGTTTTTTCTGTGAATCTGCTATTGTCGCCGCCCGAAATGCACCCTCACAGCCGGGGGGGGGGGCTGCGTTCGCTGCCGCTGTTCTGTCTCTTCTGCTCTTTGTCTTACACAGCTTGCCGTGTTCTCTGCAGCTGTACTGAAAATAACACTGAGTAGATCTGCAGACCTCATGGCACCGCCACGGGACACACAGCGCCAAATATGTGACATAAGTGCCCGCTGACAAGCACCGTATATGTGGATCTCATCGGACGGAAGAACATTTTTGGAAGGGAGGGAGGTTAACCTCCAAGCTCAGCCTATTAAGTAGGACGTCAGCTCCTGGACGACCCAGCGAACTGTTAACTGGCGATGCTATTTCTGCGACGTCCCTCTTGGCCAGGGAAAATTACTGAGGATTGCATTCCTCTTCCTCATGGTTCACCGGGGAAGACTGTACCCCAACTCCTCATCCTAGGGGTCAGCAGCCCCCCCCAAAATAACACAGAGGAATGGTCATCCGAATCCTGTTGGCCTCTACATTGAGTGTATACAGTACCTGTAGCTTTAAGTCATATTTCAAGTGGAGTTTATCTGACCGGCCAGGCGAGACTTCCCTAGTCCTACATAGGCTGGGATCTCTGTTTCGCCTTCTGCTCGCTGTCTGTTCTCCTTAGTGCAAATCCCTCCATCATCCATACCCTTTTCTTCCCCGATATTCGATCCTCCCGTCAGGAGGCTAATGGGAGTGACAGAATTGCATTAGCATTAGCCGGCATCATTCGCATGAGGGGTATAGGCCCGTCCCCTTCGGGAGGAGGCAAGTCGCCTTGGAGCGGGTCACGTTCACCAGAACCAGTGTCAGGGGAAGAGGGCCGGAGAGCAGGTGGTGCAGGAAAGCAAAGGGGAGCGGCTGAGGCCTGCTGGCACCAGAAAGCCCAGCTGAAGTCCTTCTCTGACTCGGGCCTTTGCTGTGTTGCCCTCCTGGTTTTCGTTCCTCTCGTTTGGCGGCTGGGAGACGCTGTGATGCTGGAGCCTGCGAAGATTATTTCATCTCGTGTTCATTGTGTTCTTCCTCTTCTCTGCGCACGAATGAACTCAACTGTTTTCTGTTATCTTCAAACGTGTCCTCCCAGACCCCACACGCAGTTGTGTCACACTTTGATATTGGCAGAGGGCCTTTTGAAGCTGCATGGTTCATGCTGCGTTTTCACATTTTACATCTCAGTTGAGAAAATCAGGTTATGTACCTCCCTAAAAGGCTACCGCAGCGTGGTGCCGTGTGTAACTTAAACCAGCAGCGTTTGGTTTACAAGTGCACTACCTTACTAAAACGTTACTTACAGGCAGTTTACATTTTCTGAACCCTTTCAGTATTTTGAGTTGTCAAAGATCTATCTACAGATTGTCTGAGTTGTTGGTTTTTGTGATAAACCTCTTTATTGTCAATCATTTTTGCTTAAACTCCCAAGTATGTAACTTCTAAGGCAGGGCAAAGCAGTCGAACGGTGTGCAGATGTTCATTACTTGGCCTGTCCAAATCGGTCCAAATTATGACATTGGCTCGTAAAATCCGCCATCGATAGGCTGAGCTGCTCTCCGTTGTGAAACTTTGATCTGTGATTGTTTCCAGCCCCTTCTCTTAATTGCTGGGGTGAGAGTCGTCGCACCCGGTGCAGATGAGGTGCGGAGCGAACCGAAATGCACGTGCCAAACCCTCATTCCCGGTCTCTTAGTGAGGTGGCCAAGACGCTCTCGCCTCTCTGATGGGTGTCGCTGCGGAGTCCTCGTACCAGCACACACTGTAACAATGAACTCATTAGCATTCCGATTGTTAATGACCTCATTGTCATTACCATCTACAGCCGGCGGGGCTAAATCCCCCCCCCCCGCCACCCACCCCATCGCTCCTCAGATATACTCAAGGAATATGCCTGTCTGAGAGGTCACCCAGGTCAACTAATACGCTCGCGAATTAACTACATGAATCATGTAGCTCATTGACAAGCATGGCAATCTATCGCAGTCTATGAAGTGAAATCAGCAGTAAGGCTTAGAATTAGGGTTAGCGCCCTGACGCTTGCGGTCGCAGACGCTCTCGTCTAGCTGAGGACCCTCGGCCCGTTACGTAAGTGACGTTCCCTACTCACCAGGCTCTTTCTTCTCCCTTAAATCAGCGACTGTGACATTGTTCACCTGGGCTGAGTTATGGAAAGTGGGCAGGGGGGGGGGTGTTGTGACAGCCTTGCATAACCGACCTCCTGCTAACTTCCTGTCCCGACATCTAAGACGGGGGTTTTGTAAGCCATTTGGAAGCCACACAACCTCATATGAGGAAAAAAGCAAAGCTGGGGACCCTCCAGAAGAAATGCGTGGTCACATGAGTAAGAAGATGTACGGTCTGGGAGGGCGGGGGGGAAATCCCCCAGTTCTACAAGGAGTACATAAATAGGAACAGATGAACGCATAATCTCGCTTCATTTCAC
>JAODKL010000041.1:5627120-5638092 GCA_026780765.1 Petrocephalus schoutedeni
CAGCCCCCCCCCCCCCCCCACCCCCGAAACAAAGGTCAGATTCACAGGAACACCTGCTCAGAGCTCTGGGTGTGAGATGTTGATGTGTTAAGATTCGGGTAGAGATAAATCAAGTAACTCTTGGTAGTTTGGCTCCACCATATAGATCATTGAATGCCTTATAATCAGAGGCACAATAGCAAAAGGGACGAGAGGAACACAGTATTCCTTGTGTGGAGAACTAGCTTTAATGAAGATGGAGTGACTGTCTTTAAGGGAGAGTGGTTTGTCCCCTTCGAACTCCCATGAGTAGACAGTCCTATTGCTCAAAAGTACACATAGTTTTGAGTCACTTATAACTATCATTAGTCACCAAACTTTTTTTTTACTCAACGGGGCCAACAGTAAGTGTGTATGCTACTGGACTTTTATGTGAAGCAGTTCAGGAGCACGTTTGACAAGTTATGTTTGAGTCTCAAGAAGTCATAAGAGATCGTTGCACATAAATGCAATAAGATGCCAGAAAGTACCAGACTAAGATTCGCAGACGGTCGGCTAGTTAGAGAGATTGCTGAAAAACTGAAAAATGTCTCCTGGTCTGGTCTCTTTTTGATGCCCTTCCTGATTTTCATCCACTATACGCACCAGCATTTACTAATTAATCTTATTATCAATAGGTGAGTACTAATTATGTGCCTGCCAACATGTAATCTTTTAACCAATTTGCTCCGAGAAATGGTTTGCAAATGAAGCAATTAGCAATTAAAGTGTAATTAAGGTTAGTTAAGGAATAGTTTGATGAATAATGCTATGGCAAGGCTCCAAATATTCAATAAGATGTGCAATCACATGACCCAGTTTATAATGATCGTGTTGTTCCGCCTACCCATAATGCACTTCTGCAGACTGCTCAGAGTGCACTCAGATATGACACCGTGATGTGTGCCGCGCACATTATTAATGGATCGCTGGTGTCTTATAATGGTGCTCATCTAAATAACGGCTTAAAGGCATCAGCGAGGCCACTGAGAGACGAGGGCAATCGGCTGGTAGGGTGAGCACGGAAATCTGCAAACTGTCTTAGAATTTGGGGGACTGCCGTTCACCCCACAGCAGGGTCTTCGTGGGTCCATCACTGGCCGCCATGTTTTACGCCGTCCTCACCATATCTTCCAACGTGTTACCATCCGCTCTTTTGAAGCCTGGGCACATGCCAGGGAAAATCACTAGAATTTTTCATGCACGTACTATTTATAATTCAGGAATAGAAGGATAAAAAAATCACAGCAGTGGGATATTTAGACCAGCGAAGGCTTAAGTGTATTTTAATGGGCAGCCGGTGATGGGTCCTTTATTTCTGGGCGAAGATAATCGGAAGGAGTGTGAGAATAATCCTAAGGAAGAGCGAGCGCTCTGCTTCAGTGCTGCAATGTTTCTCATGTTCCCTCTTTGTTCTGTAAATGACAACGTGCTTATAAACAATGGGCTGTTTTTTATTTTTTAAACAAAGATCCACGAATACTCCATTGCCACATTTGGCTGTTTCTCCTTCAGTTTGGTATTGTTCATGGAGCATGTAACTACCCCCCCCCCCCCCTAAAAAAAAACAGGTTGGCAGAGAAGGGGTGTGGCTGTTTTAGAGGGCCCCTTTTTCAGCAAGCGAAGATGTTCCTCTACTCTGGAGTGACTTCACTGTCCAGCATCTCTCTGTCTGCAGCACAAGAGGCACGTGCAGAGGACCACCAAGTACGTGGAGTTGATCATCGTGGCTGACAACAGAGAGGTACCCCAGCTTCCCCATGTAACGGCGATAGAAGCGTGACCCGTCCTCGCCATTGGTGTGCCTTGCTGGGGGGGGGGGGGGGGGGGGGCAGTGACCGTGTCCCGCTTGGGAATCTTAAGTCTCTGAGTGTCCGTGACCTTCAAAAGCCCCATCAGCCAGGCACCTTGTCATGTGGGGGGAGGGCAGGGGGTGGTGTATGACCAGAAGGCTTATTCATCACAGAAAAGAGTCAGCGGGGACAACTGCAGGGAGTGGGAGGGAATGGGGGTGTGCGGCGCCCCCTAGGGGAGCAGCCGCGTTATGGTGGAATAAACTCTGCTCAAGGATGTGGGACCATGAAGGAGGTGCTGCAGCTTAGGGACGGTGAAGTGACGGTCGGGGCCGGGGGGTGTGGATGGATGGCGGAGGCTATGGGGGTGTGAAGGGACGGTCAAGGCCGGGGCGTGCGGATCCGTCTGGCCCCGGGGGGCCTCTGCCTGGGAGTGCTACATTCTCATGCTAATTAGGTGGCCGCTTTATGCTTTCGAGGAAGGCAGCCTAGGTCATTGTCGCTTTTCTAAGTGACTAAAATAGCTTTGTTAAGGTGTTTCAAACTGGGGGCAAACCCAGTGCCGGTCAACCAGATACAAGCAGCCGCCTAGGGCGCCATCACCTGAGGGAGTGTTGACAGTACAAGCAGATTCCACTTGTTGCCAGCAGTGAAACTCGTTTGGAGTGCCAAATGGGCGTCCACCAGCCCCGGGTAATGACCTGAGCAGCTGATTGTGTACATGGAGGCCCATGTGTGTGAAAGGGCGCCCCCTATAGGCAGTCGCATCTGCTTTCCGCTTCTGGTGTCCTCCTTCCAATTGGGCTCATTAGCGGAAATCCCATCTCAGCTGGTTCCTCGGCTTCTGAACAACAGAAAATGGCGATCTGTCTGTGTCGCCACCCAGACCACAAGGGGCGCCGGCTGGATTTATGACCCGGTCATGTGTTTTCCGAGGTAATCCCCCCCCCCCCCTCACTTTTCCCGCGATCATGTCGCTGGAGATGTTTGTACTGTGGGCCAGCCGGAGCTCGGATATCCCCGCGAACGTCTCTGGCTTTCGCAGTTTCTCCTAACACCACTTCATCAAGTTTGACAAATTACTCTGTCTGTGTGCATAGGTGGATGAATCTGTAACGTCTGGACCAGGCCCGCAGGGGCACACTGCACACGCACATGTTTTTTTAATACCGCGTCGTCGTTTTATGCACTCCTGAACGTGCACGATGCCGGGCCGCTCTCTCCGGTCCACTAAACTGTTTCCGATCGGCAGTTTCAGAAACACGGGAAGGACGTGGAGAAGGTGAAGCAGCGATTGGCTGAGATCGCCAATTACGTGGACAAGGTAACTCCAGCCCCGTAAGGCAAATATTCTCCTCCATCAATTGCTGGCCTACCAGTTGCTGAGTGTTTACATCTTATGGGATTTTATTTTCGTATAGCATGCATCTTAGCTTGGACTGATGTTTGGAGGATGGATGGATAGATGGAGAGGTGATTTGGTGGATAGATGAATGGATGGATAAGAGATGTTTTAGTGGATGGATGGATGAATGGAGAGATGTTTTGGTGGATGGATGGATGTAGAGATGTTTTGATGGATGGATGGATGGATGGAGAGATGATTTAGTGGATGGATGGAAGGATTGATGGAGAGATGCTTCAGCAGCTGCATAAATGAACAGATGTTTTGGTCGATGGATGGATGGATGGATGGAGAGATGATCTAGTGGATGGATGGATGGATGGATGGAGAGATGATTTGGTGGATGGATGGAAGGATTGATGGAGAGATGCTTCAGCGGCTGCATAAATGAACAGATGTTTTGGTCGATGGATGAATGGAGAGATATTTTGTGCTTGGATGGATAAATAAATGGATGGACAGATGGAGAGATGTTTTGGTGGATGTATAGATGGATGGAATGATGGATGATGGAGAGATGCATCAGCAGCTGCATGGATGTACAGATGTTTTGATGGATGGATGAACTGAGAGATGTTTTAATGGATGGATGTATGAAGAGATGTTTTGTGCTTCGATGGATGGAGAGATGGATGAACGGAACAATATTTCAGTGTTCGAGTATCGAGTCTGGCTGTCTGTTCCCCTTGCAGTTCTACAGAGCCCTCAACATCCGCGTGGCGCTGGTGGGACTGGAGGTGTGGAGCGATGCGGACCGCTGCTCCGTCACTCAGGACCCCTTCACCACACTACACGAGTTCCTGGACTGGAGGAAGCTGAAGCTCCTGCCCCAGAGGCCCCATGACAACGCACAGCTCGTCAGGTGACGACACTTCACTCCATCTGGGTGTGACCTGGATGGCTGGGGGGGATGGGGGGCGTGTCCACATGAATAACTCTCGATGATGCCACATCCCTCTACAGCGGTGTATACTTCCAGGGCACCACCATCGGCATGGCACCCATAATGAGCATGTGCACGGCGGAGCAGTCCGGGGGCGTTGTCATGGTGAGTGATGCCCACGGCAACAGCGCTCGGTGATCTGCAACCCCACTGAAATGAGCAGAAGTCCATCTGAATACAGTAAATTGCCTACTATACTATACTATACTATACTGCATAGTGTATTGAGGAACATATGCATGTAGACTTTTTTTGTTGGGTCAGCCAGCAGATGTATTTTATTATTGCTGTAATTAATATCAGGATTCATGAAGCTCTTTAATGAGTGACGATAAAAGGATCACAGAAGAAATTACGTCACTTGATCGAGACATAAAGTACTGTCTGATAAACAGGACGGCAAATTCTTATGTATTATTAATAGCTACTGCGAGAGACGTCTATGTGTGCATAGCCGCCGAATCATCCGGTTTCCCGTGCCGCTTAAACACTCATATCTGAGCAGTGATGTATGTTTCATGTGTGAAGCTCCTTTCCAGATGTTTTGTGTGCCCCTCGCTCATGATGGATGTCTGCGCGTCGTGGGCCAGTTGCCGGCCCATGTATCGAGTTTAAGGCCCGTACGGCCTGTTATCACGGCCCGTGCGTTATTCAGGGGGATCGCTCTGTCCCCCAAAGCACTGGAGAGCTCTCTGTTTCCCCTCCTGTTTTATTGCGTCTTTGAGCTTGGAAGCGGATTCTGTTGTGGGGCTTGAACGGCGAGTGCGAGATGGAGCCGAGAAAGGTTTCCCGTCTCAGCTTGGGGAGGGGCTCATAATTTCACGGAGATTACAGGCTGCAGGTTAGGAACAGCACTGCGGGGAGATGGCATCTTCTTCTGAGTCTCTAAGGCTCCCTAAAGACCTTACATGATATACACCGGCATGGTGACATGCCCCTGGTGTCCAGGGAGACTCCTCTTTTGCTGCCTTTCATACATCTCAGCACTTTACAGCGATCATGCGTCACTATTACTCGTATCATCACGACCTTCAGAAGGATAAGAGGAAAATGACATGGATGGATTGCTGTTAAAGTATTTTTTCATGGTGTCCAGAGACACTGGGGTAAAGCTAGCATCATCTTTACAAGCCCTAAAAATGTACTCGATATGCCAGACTGTCCCCGTTAACCTCCACCAGGTACAGACCGATACTAAGTAAAATTCAACTAATAAGATCAACCAATAGATGTTAAGGTGTTTTTGAGCAGGGGATAGAAATTTTAAGTCGCTGGGATGGATGTTGCTTGCAAAGGATAACACAAATTAACAGTAGCGTGTTGTAATGTGTCCAAAAACACCTCTGTGTTTCTCAAAAGATGCAGTCTTCTGCAAAAGTCTTAGGCAGTCAAAGGAAATGATCTTTAAACGATCTTCATTTTGAGGTAAAACTATGATATTTTGTCTGTCAATGTGTGCCAGCTTAGCCATTTCAAAACCTCTCCTAAATTCACCCTAGGATTGCAGCAACCAAGAACTGAAGGAGTATTTATCCAGCTATCCAACAAGATTGTCAGAAACATTTTGTAGAGCAGAAGAAATTCTTGTTTATTTTTTATTCATTGTTTTTACTCTTAATTTGCATATGTCCTAATGTATAATTGTGTATATATATATATATATATATATATAATAAATATATACTTACTAGCCAGATAAAAAGCCTTAAATATTTTCTTTGACTGCCTCAGGCTTTCACATCCTAGAATCAGCAGGATGATGTCACTACTGGGCCCCTGGGCAAGGCCCTTAATAAGGACTTTCTGACCCTGATTTTTTAATTGTATGTCATGTCTGCCAAATAAAATGAATATAATGTAAAGCAAGAATGGGAAACACTTTTACATCATAAAGGCCGTAGTCTCCTGGCCTGACTGAGTCAGCTAATTAGTGAAGATAGATGAGGGTGGAACAGGTCTGCGGGGGGCGCTGTCCCGCAGCTGGTGGGGGGGGGGGGGGCTGAAATCACCATGGTGCCCAGAAGAGTCCTGACCTCCTCTCCACAGCAGGTCCTGCTCCTCTCTTCTGCTAAAAGACCCCCGCTGTATTATTCATGCGGCCTGACCTTGCATGGCACCCTGGGGCGATGCGCGTGTGCATGCGACCGGCCGCCGCACCTCTGCTCTGCATCACCACCACCCCCCACCAACTGCGATTTTTTCCATGTATGAAAGCGTCTGGAAAATAAGCTGCAGATCAGCAGGAGCTTAACTAGATAATTTATCGAATCCCGGGGAAGGCGACGCCATCGCAGTCGGTGTGATGCGACACTCCGCTCGCCATCCTGGGCCTGAAATGGATTTTTTTTTCCGGGAAGTAATTATTTGCCGGCGCGTGTGGGCGTGGGGCCCTTCCCTTGTTTGTTTTCGTTTATTGATCGTTTTTCTTGTTTCCTCCATGTGTGAAATCCAATTACGGCTTGTAAATAATGGCAATTATTCAATAGCGGTAGGAATCTTTAACGTGGCGGGAAGGTGCGGCGGAAACCATTACCAGGGACGGCGACGGCGGAGCGTCGGGTGGGAGCAGAAAATGTGCTTTGCGCTGATAAAAGTGAGCGGAGGCGAAGAAGCGAAAAGAGGATCTTGATGGAGTGAAGCCGGACCCCTCTTACCGGTGGTGCTGTTGGAAACCCTCCCCAGGACCATTCGGATAACCCCCTGGGAGCGGCGGTGACCCTGGCCCACGAGCTGGGACACAACTTCGGGATGAACCACGACACGCCGGAGCGGGGGTGCGGCTGCCGGGTGACGGTGGACCGAGGCGGCTGCATCATGACCCCCTCCACTGGGTGAGTACTGCAGATGAGAAGGGAGGGGGGGCGCCATCTAGAACACTGCAGTCACACGGGGAGCGGGAGATAATGGCGTCTGGGATGAGAGTGGCGCGCCGCGTGGTTTTATCCGGCCCGCTCGGCTGAGGCTGCCACAGCCGGCGAGCGCTTTACGGCTCCCATTAGGCTCTCATTACGCAAGACCCCATAAATGATGTCTTAAATCCTAACGGCTCGGGATCTATCCGCGAATCCGTTAACCTTGCGCGGTGCGGAGGGGGGGGGGGGCGGTTCTGTTACTTGCCCGCCAGTTCATTGCTGTCGCGTGTAAACATTAGGGTGTCGTCTTGTTGGTAATCCGCGGCCTTGCTGAGCTGTCACGGGTGACCGCCCGGGAGCCCGCTTCCTGAGATCCAGACGGGCCAATAAATCCCAGGTCATGTGTTCTGGCGAAGACTTTATAATGCGGGGGGATGGAAGTTTGTGGCTTTTGGCAAATGCACTACGAAGAAGGGTTCCGTGGTCGTGTTTCTGGGAGTGATTAAATGGTATGTCGTTTCTGCCAGACACTAAGCGATAGTGACGCGTGACCCCGAGACCTGTCTGATCCTACAGACTGGGCAGAAATGTTCTGAGCAGACGGGTTTGGAGCCTACAGTGGATGGGGGTCGGGGGTCACAGACGTCCCGGGGCGGTCGCTGATCGTAAAACATTACTGCTGGGGACGTCCTCTGTTTACCAGAATGATCAGGGGCAGGCACATCAGGGGGAGTGCGCTATTTATATCTCGAACAAAAGAGATGATTTCCGTGGTGGATTCCAATCTCTTCTGGAATAACGACCTTGCCACTCCATTCCGAACAGTTTATGTGAAAGACAGTGAGGGCGGCTTGGGTGGGCAGCGCACTGGCTTTGAAAGCCACTCGGTAGGGCCACGCGGCGGGCAGGGCAGTAACAGAGACAGCCGGAGGTCAGGAGCAGAACCTCAGTGCCCTGGCGGCCACTCGGCCTATCACACTCGTGCCCTCGTCCCAGTCCTCCCTCGTGAAAAACTCCCCCTGATTTATATATATATATATATGAATTGTCATTCTGTCTCTGGTTGAGAAGAAGACGCTGTGGGTTAATTTGAGGTCAGAAATGAAAGTGGGCCCCACATTTCAGTGTAGGAGGATTCACTGGGGACTGGTCCCCCCCCCCCACGGTTATTATGGGTCTGGCGGCTGTGGGACCACACAGGGGATCGCTGTAAATCACCGTGGGGACACCGGGCCCCAAATTCATCAGCTGCTGGTAAACATTACACCCGCCTCGTCTTTCGTCGCTGTTTGTTGTGTTGTTGTTCTAAAGCGGCTCCCAGTTTGCTCGGCCGACGCCAGACTGAGCAGGATGCGTTTTCAGCAGAGTGCTCTCTCAAATGGGCCTCTAAATTTTTGGCAGTTCCCTAGCGAGTGCACGGAGTACCATCGTAATGCTCTTTTAGCAAGATTTTGACGCCTTTCAGCCTTGTCTTTGCTGTGGAACCCGGGTAAAAGCCAGAACATCTCATATGCAGGTATACAGTGGAACAAAATAACATTCCTTCAGGATCATGGTGCGACACACAGGCAGCCGTGACAGAGGAGGGTTTTCACGACACTTAAAGTGCAAAAAACACGGGACAGCGTGAGACGGGGGCTGGACACAAGGGTTTATAATCATCGTATCCTGCTAGTAGGGTACTCCCAAGCGGGGCCGACTTTACTCCAGCGGACCACCATTCCTACTCGAGGTGGATAGTTGTCCATCAGTACCCTGAATCCCAGGGCCGTGGACGTGATTCCGGTCCCAAATGACGGTAGTGCCATAATACACTCGGTTTAATGACGTCCCGCTGGGAAATCAGCAGGATAGCTGTTGTGTATCTGTATTCCAGACGTCCTCAGTACTGAGAAGAGTGTCAGATCATATCAGTTAATGAATTCACGATGCTCTTAACTCAGGCTCTAAACCCCGATACAAGTCTTTTTTCCCCCCCGAGTATCAAAGGACGTGACTGCATGTTCGTGTCCGCGCATTACGTCACCCTGTCACGCCGGTCACGACGGCTTTTCCAGCAGCGCTCCAGGAAATTAATCGTCCTTTTATTTTTTTGTTACACCTCGCCCTTGCCGCCTGTTGTACATCTGCGTTTATGACGAATGGTTTTTACAGGGGATGTTTTGTTTTACACCTCCGCCTCTGCACAGTAAACACTAGAATGTGCGTGTGTGTGGAATGTGACTGTAAACTGTAAATGTGACTGTAAAAGTAAATGTTAATGTGGCACAAATAGCCCCGTCAGTCCTCTCCCTGACCTGCTGGCCCTCTGCTCAGGTGTGTTTAGCACCAGGAATACCTCGGGGGTGGCTTGCTGTTGATTTCGGGCTTGCCTGCGGTGCCGTCCGGCGTTGTGCTGAGATGGCTCCCCTGTGCTTTCTGGTCCTGTTTCCTCACTGGCCAGCCTCACGGCCAGTCTCGGGGGGTACGGGACGCCGATCCCCCTCTTCCTGGTGGCGTGTGAACCGGATGGGCTGTTGTTACTTTTAGGGGGGGGTCTCTGTGGGGATGTGGGGGGAGGGGCGAGTGAATTGTGATCGGCCCGTTCGCTCATGGAACCAGGGGTTCCTTATCGGCTTGCTTCCTGACGTCGTCTCTACGGAAACGTCCCCGGAACCGTACCGTCGGGCTAGGCGAGTGAAGGGTAGGAGTGGGTGGGCCAGGGGACCAGCCTGACACACCCCTCGATGGCAGCCTGGCCTCCAGCAGGGGGTGCCATTTTCTGGGCAAGCCGCAAGCCACGGGTTGGCCCAGACCGGTCCTGGAGCTCTGCTGGTGACCCCGGCACACAGAACCCTGCTTGGCACCACATTCTTTTATTTGCAGATATATATATATTTTAAAACCATTAATTATACACCTCCGGCACCTTCCCTTAACACATGGCGCATGGAGCGTGTGTCCTGGACGAAGGACGGGAGCTGGAAGGGGGTGTATTAAGGAGATTGGGGGGGGGGGGGTGATTGAGCAGCTTGGGAAGGTGGGTGTAGGTGGACAGGAAGCCCCCCTCCCCCCAATCCAACCCTCCACGACAGTATGGGCAACAGTCTGTTGTGATGCAACATCTCAGATAAGCCCAGACCAGTCCTGGCACCTCGCTCCTGGCCACGTGCAAGCAGGGAACTCAGAGAGTATGTCACGCGTCAGTATGGCGTGCCCCCACTGAGCGGCATGACAACACAGGGGCCGGCTAACCATGTGGCTCACACATTTTCAGGGAATAAAAAATAGTCGTTAGAAAACTGTTCTGTACAGAAATCACCGATTTGAGCCGGGCTACAGAACCCATTAGAATGGATTTGGTGATGTCATTCTCCAGAACGGCAGCGTATACGGGGGCGGAGGCGTAGTGGTGAGTTATGGCCTGCGGGGGGCGCTGTTGTTGGAGTAGAGAGGTCAGATTCCCCCCGGGTTGCCTCTGTGAGATCCTCGTCCGCCGGTACGGGCCGTCGTCTCGGTGAGATGGTGCCTTGGGTCCCGGGCTCCTCACGCCGGGGGGGTTCCTCGGGGCGCGGGTTCCTCGCCCTGCCTGCCGTTTATCTACTCGTTCTGTTTCGTTGTTTGCCTACCTCTGGGAAGGAGTGATAGCAGAAAAGCAGAGGGGCCGCTTCCTGCCCCCCGATCGCTCTTGGACTGGATTCTGCCTCTTTATCGCCATCAGCTACCAAGCACCTTCAGCACAATCAGGCCCAACAGCAAGAGGACTTTGGGAAAGGACTGTGGTGGAGGTTTCGAGAGGGCAGGGTCACTGTGTGACATCAGCCTCCGGCCCAGTTACTGTATCCCTCCCCCATGTGCTGGAGTCTCATTACTCCCCAGAAGACTCCTGGGGGGGCACACGTCTGCAAATGAATTCAGCCATAGGCCCTCTCCTCGTGCCAGAGCGAAGGGGCTGACAGTGATTCCAGTGTACCGCCAACCC
>JAODKL010000041.1:5641621-5658636 GCA_026780765.1 Petrocephalus schoutedeni
CCCCCCCCCGAGCCGATTCCTCACCCCTGCAGTCTCCGCCCCCCCCAGCTGAAACCAGCGGGCACACCATGCAGAGACTCCAGCAATTCCTGCGACCTGCCGGAATTCTGCACGGGGTCGGACCCCCACTGCCCCGCCAACGTCTACCTCCACGACGGGCACGCCTGCCACGCCATGGACGGCTACTGCTACAACGGGGTCTGCCAGACCCACGAGCAGCAGTGCATCACGCTCTGGGGCCCCGGTGAGGACAGCGCCCCCTTCAGGAACCGGGGGGCTATGCAATATGCTGGGTTTTATAACGTCTGGTATTGTTTCTTGTGGTGATTTTTGTACATTTTGGTTACTAAACTGATATTTAAAGGAATGTGTGCTTTTACAGATTATAAACAACCAAAGCATTTAAAACAATGTGATTTACTCTGCACTCTAAATATTTCCAAAAAACATGCGGCTTCTGTGCTGTCCATGGTGTGGAACCCTAACTTGTTATGGGCTGGCATCCCATTCTGGGTCCCCCTGCCTGTGCTTCCTGGGATTAGTTCCAGGCTCCCTGCCACCCTGTACTGGGTAACCAGTTATGGGGGGTGGATGGATGGATTTTATTTTATTTACTTATTATAGTAAATAACAGTCAGGTGAGTCTCAGAGCTTATTGGTAGGAGTTGGCTGTTTAAACAGCTGGAAATTACAGACGTTATTTAGGTTAAATGGTCCGCTCAATGACCTAACAGCAGTGTCCCTCTTGGGACTGGAACTAACAACCTTGGGGTGCCAGCTGCTTTTCTGATTGCTGCCTCCATGGCGTCCTTCCCCGTAGGAGCCAAGGCAGCACCAGGGATCTGCTTCCAGCGTGTGAACTCAGCTGGAGACCCCTACGGGAACTGTGGCAAGGACTCCAGGGGCTCATTTGCCAAATGCCAGCCACGGTGAGGGCACACAGGGGGCCGAAGTCCCCGTATCAACCAGAGGGGGGCGCCACACAACAACCCCAACCCAAAGATCCAGAAAAGGAAGCCTCCAGATCAGCTTTACTCAACTGTACAGATAGATAATGCTTTTGATGATTTTTTTTCTCACAGTTTTCATTTCCATATCCTTTAAATCTTTGATCAGTCGCCTCATCATTTACGTAATTGCCCTAATGATGTGGGATTTGACAGGCGCTTGTGTGAGTAACACAGGAGGCAGAATAATATCTGACTGGGGGTCGTAATAAGCAGGAAGCAGAGAAATTCTCGGACAGAATCCCAACATTCTCGCTCCGCAGAAGATCTATGGTGAGCAAATTTAACGGCACAAAATGGATTATCGGTCAATTTAGGAGCCACAAACCTTCAAAGTTATGGGGATGACAGTGGTGCAAATGGTGAACTGATCAGATACTTTTGCTGCTGGGAGTGTGAAGGTTTGGGGGGATTTTGGGCCAATCCCAGGATGCTGTACCTCTCACGCACTGACGACCATTGTGTGTTTTCGCAGAGATGCCAAGTGCGGCAAGATTCAGTGCCAGGGTGGTGCCACCCGGCCAGTGATTGGTACGAACGCCGTCTCCATAGAGACGAACATCCCCCTGCAGGAAGGCGGGCGGATCCTGTGTCGCGGGACGCATGTGTACCTGGGGGATGACATGCCCGACCCGGGCCTGGTGCTGGCCGGCACCAAATGTGGAGAGAGCATGGTGAGCACCGTCTCCAGGAACACATGTGGGCGGTGCGTAGAAAAATCCCAGCATACATATAGTCACACTTAGATTCAGGGGCAATTCTAGGATTCTTTAAGATGGTGGCCATAAGAGGGGCCAGAATACATACAGAGGAAGAAACCTTCAGCCAATGATATGTCGTGAAGCGTGAGTGACGGGGGGGGTGGGGCACTCTGCTGGCCAATCATCTTTCAGCTGGGGTTAGTGCCCCTGTGGCCCCGCCCCCATATACACCCCTGCTTACACTGTTCCTGTAAGCACCCTTAACAATTCTGTAGTTATAAACCTGAATTCCAAAAAAGTCACAGCATTATGTAAAATGCAAATAAAGACAAAGCAGACATTTCTCAATCATCCTTCACCACTTAAAATTGAAAACAAAAGACAAGAAGTTTTTTTGGAAAGACACACTCTTTGGAAAAGACACAGTCATTCCAAATGTGGTGCCTGGAATACGTTCTAAAAGGTGGCACATGAGGTCCCTTTAATCCTATCTTACACTTAAACTGCTGGTATAGTGCCATAGAGCTGTAGGAATATTGTGCAGCAGTAGGGGGCGCTGACCCCAGCCTCTGAAGTCCTAGTTTTCAATTCCTGAATCCGTCTGTCCTTTTGCCCCAGATGTGTCTGAACCGACAGTGCCAGAACGTCAGCGTGTTCGGGGTGCACGAGTGCTCGGGGAAGTGCAGCGGCCGGGGGGTGAGTGATCCAAGAGCCGGTGGGGGGAAACGGCTGCCGGGGGAGCGGGGTAGCCCTATGAACACCCCCCACCACCACCACTGTCCTCTTAGCATCTAGCATACCACCATCACACGGTCACGTCATGTCTTTTACCCATGGAGCGCTGAGTTCTCCCTTTACCCATGGAGTGCTGCTCTCTCCTTTTACCCATGGAGCGCTGCTCTCTCCCTTTACCCATGGAGTGCTGCTCTCTCCTTTTACCCATGGAGCGCTGAGTTCTCCCTTTACCCACGGAGTGCTGATCTCTCCTTTTACCCAGGGAGTGCTGATCTCTCCCTTAACCCACGGTGTTCTGATCTTTCCTTTTACCCACGGAGCACTGATCTCTCCCTACACCCACAGAATGCTGCTCTCTCCTTTTACCCATGGAGCGTTGATCTCTCCCTTTAACCACGGAGCACTGATCTCTCCCTTTACCCACGGAGCGCTGATCTCTCCCTTTACCCATGGAGCGCTGATCTCTCCCTTTACCCACGGAGCGCTGATCTCTCCTTTTACCCACAGAGCACCTATCTCTCCCTTTACCCACAGAGTGCCGATCTCTCCCTTTACCCACAGAGCGCTGATCTCTCTCTTTACCCACAGAGTCCCGATCTCTCCCTTTACCCACAGAGCGCTGATCTCTCTCTTTACCCACAGAGCGCCGATTGCTCCCTTTACTCACGGAGCACCAATCTCTCCCTTTACCCATGGAGCACCGATCGCTCCCATGTAATGCTCTCACTTATGTCCGGCTTAAAGAGCGATTCATCATTTTCTGGGCATGGGAAGCGGTTAGTGACGCAGAGAGCCAACGTCAAGCTTGGTTTGCCAAAGTCTCCAGCAGCATTGCTCATTCTGAGTCTGAAATTGTGTGTGTGTGTGAGGGAGGGCTGTAATGTCTTTTACGTCTAATGGCTGTTATGCTTTGCATGGCGCTTTGAGATGGGATACGGTGGGGTGCGTGGTCACACTGCACGTAAATGAGATAATTAGTTAATAACCGAGTTAATGGTATCATTCTGGGGATGGTGTTGGGTGTGTGGGGGGGGTGCATTTGTATCCCGAGCCCGGATGGAGCCAACGGTGTGCCCCAGTTTCATCCCAGAGGTAGGGGTCTTTATGTCACCACGGACAAAATGTTAGAGAGCGCCTCCTTCTGGAACAGGCTTGGGATTCCCGCCATTCTTGTCGTCGTGCTCCCCCCGCCCCACCAACTGAATGCTATCGGCCTGGAGCCGCCTGCAGCTGGCCTTAATTACTTTCTTACAGGGAATCTTTCTTCACCCCCCCACAGCGCTGCCGTCGTGACCGTGTCAAAAACAGGGGGAGTCGCTCACCATGACGACGATGAGCCATCGCCCATCCCATAATTAATTACCTAATGTGGATTCTTATCAGGCACTTTTACCCAAAGTGACTCGCATGTCTTACATCTCTACTTCATGCATTTATGCCACTGTATATTATTACCGCGGTGAATCGGGGTTAAGCTCTGGACTGAAGACTGTGGCACAGGGGCCCATACAAGGATATTTATTAGCATCAGTCTGGGTCTGTAACAGTATGATTACTGACTGGCAGTCTGCTCTTACTCGCAGCATGTTTTGACGTGTTTGACTGGGTTATGAGAGAGTACTGTAATGTTTTTGACTCCTCTGTAACAACAATCAGAGTATCATGTTTCACAGGTCTGTAACAGCAACTAGAGTATTGTAGCATGTTTGACTGTTCCCTAACAACAGCTAGAGTGATTTGTTGTGTAACGGGTCTGTTTTGGCAATGCATATGTTCAAATATACTTGGCTGATATGTAAGAATGACAGTTGTACCATCCTGTGCTTGGCCTGTAACTATAACACAAGTGCTACTATCCCCGGCAGGTGTGTAACAACAATAAAAACTGCCACTGTGAGGCGCACTGGTCTCCCCCCTTCTGTGATAAGTCAGGCTTTGGCGGCAGCGTGGACAGCGGCCCCATGCGACTAGCAGGTATGCCCCCATGCGGCTAGCAGGTACGGCCCAATGCGGCTAGCAGGTACAGCCCCATTCCGTTTGCAGGTACAGCCCTATGCGGCTAGCAGGTACGGCCCCATGCAGCTAGCAGGTACAGCCCTATGCAGCTAGCAGGTACAGCCTCATGCGGCTAGCAGGTACGGCCCCATGCAGCTAGCAGGTACGACCCCATGCCCCTTGCAGGTACGGCCCCATGCAGCTAGCAGGTACGGCCCCATGCGGCTAGCAGTTACAGCCCCATGCGGGTAGCAGGTACAGCCCTATGCGGCTAGCAGGTACGGCCCCATGCGGCTAGCAGGTACAGCCCCAGGTGGCTAGCAGGTACGGCACAAAGGATTCTGCCCTTTTTACCTATGAGTGGGACGATGTACATGCACCTCCAAGAGCAGCTGTCAGGGGGTGATCTTCACGGAAGCAGGAGCTGAAAGCTTCAGTATTCAGCTCACTTAACTGCTCAGTCTGCCCTCACGTTTGTCCATTTTTATAGCGGTCATTTCTACCATAGTGGTTCAGGTTATCCTATAAAACAGTGTTTCCCAACCCAGTCCTCGGGGAACCCCAGACAATCCATGTTTTTGCTCCCTCCCAGCTTGCAGCCAATCAGGAACACCGAATACCTGGTACAGGTGTTGGGAGCTGAAAGGAAGCAAAAACATGGACTGTCTGGGGTTCCCTGAGGACTGGGTTGGGAAACACTGCTCTAAAAGGCAGGGGTGTATGCAACGATGGGGCAACTGGGGCACTGGCCACAGATGAAAGCTGATTGGCCCCCAGAGTGCCCCACCCCCTTTCACTCCCGGGTTCAAAACATATGTTTTGTTTTTTGTTTTTCTTTTGTTGTTGTCATATCATTGGCTTATCTTAAGGTTAACCTTCCTGCATGAATCATGAACCCGCCTATGGCCCCTACCTTAGAAAACTTCCCTGCTAAAAGTGTTATTGCGGTAGTGATAATTGAAATGATTTTAAGTAAATAATGAACCGAAGTTACTTAAATTAACATGGTCCAGACGACAGGAGGGGCTTGACTAAAGTTACGTAAATCACGTAATTTATTGATGAAATGGCACAATATTTAACGTAGTCACTTTTATTACTTTAATTTCTATTTTGTTTGTCTGAATACCAGGTGAACATTGACTTTTAAGATTGCAAACGGAACACTGACTATTACAATGAATTAAAGGTGCATTTGCATCAATGGAAATTACTACGGCGATTTATTAGTCCTTCTTAGGCATTTTTAAGGCAGTGTTTTCGGGTTATGGCAAAAATCGGCATACGATGGGGCTCTCGGAATCAATTAATGACGTAAGGCAGGGTATGACTATATATGTCTTTTTACAGATATTCAGTTAGCTGTTTATATTTGTAGAAAGCTGGAAGTAATTGAATGATTTTTATGTTTCAATTATGTAATTACTTAGATGTCAGTATGGCACAGGTTTGCTGCAGTGGCGCCTGTCTCCGTTTCCAAGGTGACGGCCGGGGAGTGGCGGTGGGTGTTCCGGCGGCCATCTTGAGCTTCTTGCTGGGCGGCTTCGTCCTCTGCCTGAAGAGGAGGGCCATCATCTACTTGCTGTGCAGTGGCAAGAAGAGCACCATGGAGAAGCTGAGGCAGGCCTGGGGGCTCCGGCTTTGAGCGTCACCTAGACCCTCATGCATGCCCTGAAAAACAAGGAATTTATGATGCTTGCCAGTAGCATGAGGACAGAACAAAAGCACCATCTTTATGTATATTGTATGCTGACGGGTTTTTTTTTTATGCCTGTACTCTGCGAAGGTCCATGGGGCAGAAAAGGTCAGCCAGATCCAGCCAGATGCATTCTGGGTATCGGTCCTCCCCATCTCACCAGCTGCCAGGCAAACCCCAGAGCTCTAGCATATATAAGGTACGTCTCTCCCAAACTGTTTTCCCACACTTGCTTCTCCACAAACCACGCCTCTAGATTTGATCAAGATGTTGATCAAGATGTCACTGGGAAGGGGAACATCGGCTGGCTTATTCTCAGCACTCTGGGCCACATTGTACGATCAAAGCCTTAAATCCTGCACCTTTCACTGCTGGAACCGTCTTGGTCTTGGTTCCTAAAAGTCAGCTTTCATTCCAGTTCAATCCACTGCTCACTGCCAGGAATAGGAGCTTCTTTTAACTTAACATATCTTTGTTTATTCTGTTTAGAGTGGGGCACGATTGTTTACTTTGTTTAATGTTCCAGTTTGTGACTCATTTGTATTCCTTTAAAAGTATTGTACATTTGTTGTAGAATACAGTATGTTTGTTCCATTGTTATGAGGTAGCGTACATTTTTTTTTGGAGCCCAGTGTGTTTATGTTTATTTAGTTATTTTAAAGCGAAACAGAGATCTTTTAGAGTGCCGTGCCTTTGTTCACATCCGTTTGTTTGATTTTGCATTGTGTAGTCAAACATTTGTTTAACTGTTTTCAAATCTAATTGAGTGTGCCATGAGTTTGATTCGTTCTTTTATAGCGTAGCAACAGAGCTGGAGATCATTTTAATCCAGTGATTACTGTGGCATTCGCTTGTCTGTTCAGGATGTAGAAAACGGTCCCCTAGAATGTGCCTGGATGTCAGAAATATTTTTGAAGTGTAAAATTTCACATTGCAAGGAAAATGCAGAACAAAGACAACTGGTGGAGGGATGTTGATCTGGAAGGGAAAGTTTTGCCAAAGGTGCAGCGTGGTGCACATAGACTGAGATGCTGAGGCTTAGCTCTCAAGGAGCGCACTACCGGGGGAGGTCTGTAGAATCAGTCCCTGTGCTTTTCTAACTGGAATATGCCGTAAGTTTCCGCTGAGGGTTATAACGTCCTGTCTGACTTGTTAACTCATTTACCACAGGTGTGGAATGTCCAATACTAACTTGAACATGCTACAACTATGCTGTCATTTCTGTTGGTTGCGTTTGGCGTTTGCGCACTAAAACTTCTTTAGAGGCACTTTGGATTCTGATAAGATCTGGTGCATTGTGGTCTATATATTTAGCCAAGGACCACTACTCTTCGGTATTTGCTAAAGTATGGATAAAGTGGCCTTCGAGGTTGCTGCACTCGGCTTATCTGAGGAATGGGACACCCTTGAATACTTGGTGAATGAATGCGTACATCAAGTGTGGTAGTTTGTAAGTTTGGACTAATTGGGTAAGATGAGAAAAGGCCTCCGTATGGAGGTGAGAGTGGGGTTGCTGGCACCTGTCGACATCTGGAAGGATTTAAAGAGACGTGGCCGACTGGATGCTGAGATAGGAGGGAGGGAGGAGGGGAAGGCTGACTGACGGCGCCTTCTGCCTTGTCTGCGTACAGCCGGTCCAATGTGGATCAGAACCACCGCTCCAGCCAGCTGACACCTTCCACCGCCAAAACCTCCGCCGCCTGCCCCAGTACCAGCCCATCCTCATCGGCCACCCGATCCCCCTATCCCTGGATCTCAGCTCACAGCCACAGCCCGCGTCCCCACCGCACAGGCTCCTGCCCGCCCACGCCTGCTCCCTGCCTCGGGCTGCACCCTTCCGCAATCTTCCCTGTCCGGCAACCTTCAGGGGCAGCGTGGTAAGTGCTGCTGCTGCAGCTATAACGCGACGTCCGTGTTCGTTTTCGGCTTATTTTCGCTTAGACGTCTCGCTCATTTACGTGGCTGGATGATTTAGGTTAAGCATCCGGCTCGGAGGTACTTCAGAAAGGCTCCCCCTGGAATTTGTGCCTACAATTGCCGCCCCCCATGTATCCAAAATGAAGCCCCACTTGCAGTTTCACATTATGTCTGTTTATACAGCTGGGTAATTACTATAGTGAACCTCCCATTCTTACCCATAATCCCCCAGGACGTAATCATGCTAATCCGCATCCTTATTCCCCATGCTGCCATTGTACTTGAGACACACTGGACCCACATGTCAGTGGAGAGAGGGACCCTTAACTACTGGATTGTTGTAACTTCTGCCTCAGTTGGCGTAATGTGTCTGCTGAGAAGTCGCGTAAAAGCGGGATGCAGCATCAGGCCCCTCCCATCTTGGATGCTCGTGGGAGTTTTACTTACACAAACATGTTCTGAGGGCAAATGAAAGAAAAGTATTGGCTCAGAGAGGTAACCAATCAGATTGTAGAGGAGGCTGCATGTTGACACATTAGTGCCACTCTGCAAGTTGTGCACTTACTTATACTATGCTAGGTTTACATGAAGAACGTTAACTTCTGGTTACGGGTAACTGTAAACATACTTTAATAAGCACATTTCCATTATTCGGTGATATTTGAAATTTTACAAGCTTTTACAGCTGTCATTTCAGTTTATTACAGTTATTTGGAAAATGGGACCGAATATCCACAAGAATAACAGAATAACACTCCCAGGTCCACTCGCACGGCTCAGTGATGTCAGACACTGCCCCCCCCCCCCCCCCCCCCCCCCCCCAACCCACCCACTGGTGTCCTTGGTTCTGAGTAACCCCAAGGCGAAAATCCACTATCGGAACACTGCAGCAGTCTGAGGACAGTGGTTTGTTGAAACCCTGCGCCGATCTTGCCCGTGTCGCCCCCCGCTGCCCGTCCCTGGCATTGCACTGCTTCGCTGCCCATAATCCAAGTAGGTAGACGAGTTGCCTGAGGTTCCCTCCTTAGGGAGAGAGACATGGGCCAAAATCTGCCGGATCTCAGCTCTCCAAAATTATCAACATGTGGAATATCAGGGAAAACAGAGGCTGGTTAGAGGAGTGATGGTAAAGGCCAGGTGGTCTGTCCAAAACAGCAGAAAACCAAAGAGGAATAAATAAATAAACACGGCCTGACCAGCAGACTCCCGTGCCAAGCTGTTCTCTTTATGGATGCCTCGCTGCACTCGAGGTTGGCACCTCCATTCGCACAGGAAATGGCATTCTTCCCGTCTGCACAAATCAGCGCCGAGCAGCTGTGAAGTCGCTACCAGGCGTTTATCGTGGTCTCATCTCCTCCGAGAAGATTAGCAACACATGAGAACACTCCGTCGCGTCACGTCCACGTAGCTCTTGAGGCCACCTGGGTGGCAGGATGAGTGCGCCTCCTGGTGGTCGTTGTGCATTTTGCATCATTTTGTTGCGTCTCATAGTTATCAGGAAGGCTGCGTTTCTGTTACATTAAATATGCAGCACTGTGCAAAAGACTTAAGTTAAAGATGCTTAAAAATGATGTAAAACTAATTTTATGTCTGTCAAAATGTGTCAGCTTAGCCATTTCAAAACCTCTCCAAAAGTCACCACAGTATTTGCAATAACCTTCGAATATGATTTTTCGCTAGTACACCTCGTAAAGCTAATTAATACCTCACTGAGTAATGTAAATGATTAAGTTAATTAATTGGTGGTGAAATATAACATGGAATGGGAGAGGTTTGGGAACCAAAGCAGTGTGCATCTAACCATCCAACAAGATATCAGTAATAGATATCAGTAATAGATATCAGTAACGGAGAACAGAAAAAAATCCTGTTCGTTTTTTATTGGTTTACTTTTAATTTGCATATCTTCTAATATTAAATATTTTTTCTGAGCAAATATACACTTACCACCCAGATAAATAGCTTCAAACATTTTCTTTGACTTGTTTAAGCAGTACTGTATATATTTATATAAGTTCTTGTATACAATAAAAAAGATTATTATAAGGCCATCTGCACTAAATTTGAATGTGAAAATGACAAAAATTCAACAGGACAAAAAGACATAAAGGAGTGAATCCCTTTTGACAAGCTGTCTTTCCGAACCCAGCTGAAGGCGATTCCTGCGTGACCCTGAGTGTCAGTTTGGGTCTTTGTCTTACACTGCTGTCATGGCAGCATGGCACTGTTTGGCAATAACGCCATGTTGCTCACAGGACGTGGACAGGCCCAGCCCGCCGCAGAAGCCGCTCCCTGCGGACCCAGTCGGCAGGAGTTCCAGGGTGGGTCGCAGCCCCTCCGCGGCCCACTCCCCTCTCCCCGTCCCTGTCCCCATCCACGTGCCCGGCATTCCTGTCCCCAAACCTCTGCCTGCCATCCCTCTTGTGAGCAGGTAAGGGCTTCGGAAACCATCTCAGCGTTTAAGAGTCCCGGGTTATTTAATGAACGTGATATGACCCTCACCGATTCCTCTGTCATTTTCAGACCCGCGTCCCTGAAACCCCCCACGCAGCCAAAACCCCGGGTCCCAGTCAACACGAAGCCCCCGCCCCTGAAGGCTCACACCTGAAGCTCCGCCCAGAGGCAGAGACACACATTTGCACTACGAAACTCGGGAAAATGCCTGCGAATCCTCGAGGTTTGAAAAGGAGGCCGACATATGAGCATCGGCCTCCGTGAGGTGCTATAGATCAGCCCGTCCAGGTACATGTAAATTATTTATGTTCTGTATTTATTAAAACGCAGTGCACTGTGGTGGACACTTTCAACAACAGCGTCGGCAACGACTTCCTGTTGTCTGTTTTTTTTTTGTTTTGACAAGTGAAAATAGTGTGTTGGCGCCACAGCCGGAGGGGTGTTTGGTTTACCTTGGTGTGAGCGGGGAGACGTGGGGGAGAAAGGTTAAAGGTCAGAGATGAAGGTTAAAATCACAAATGGCACTATTTGAGATCTGTGACATCAGTCTGGCGGAGCAGCACGCTGGGACTCCGGGAGCCAGATGTGATGGGAAACCTTTGGGGAGTCGTTCAGAGGCGCAAAAGGCAGAAGGATCCCATGACCATTTACAGGGGAGCATCTCCTCACGTGGCAGTTTACATTAATTTCACCGTACGTAGGACCAGGTCAGTGGATCCTCTCAAGGAGAAACATAACTCACAGACTGGAGATGGACTGTGGTGCTGTCTGCATCGTTTGATCTTTAATACTTGTTGTTGAGTGAGAGTGACTGCTGTCAACACTATAGAGACAGGCCAACAAAATGAAGCAACCAAGAACCTCCTGTATTCTGTTTCTGCAGTTTGTTTGGTGATGTAATAAGGATGTGAATCATTTCTCTGACCCGCTGGCCCTGACCCTGGCTGGTTTAAAGGTGTATGGATGGATCATTCCTTTGAGAAGACCGAGGTTTGTTGTTATCGTGTGAGTTAGACACAATAACCCAAATGCCCCCAGCGCTGTGGCTCGACATCAGAGCCCCTCGCAGGACGGGCAGATGCTGTGGGTATCAGGCTTCTAAAACAGCAAATTCACTTCGATTAAGGGCTGTTATGTTTGATGGATGGCATTGGCTGCTGCAAACAGGCCATGATCCACCGGGCCATTTCCCAGCTCATTCCCAGCCAGAACCGGAACGCCCCCAGTGGCCTGGCTACAAAAAAAAAAAAAAAGTTAAAATTATTAAAAGTTTGCAGCAAACCAATATGGGGGAGGGGTGGGACAACTCGACTGTAAACATATGATTACGTTAACTGAAAAGCCATGTGGTCACCATGGCGAGGGAGCACACTGACACAATCTGATTGGCCGAGCTCTCGAGAAGACGTGCCAGATCACACTGACCTTCATCCTGGCTGCTCAATGTCAGTCTGTGTCCCCCCAGCACAGAACACAGCCTAGCAGCGCCGACTCCAAGGGGAACCATGACTATCTCAAAATAAATTTGAATCCATCAAGGTTTTCTCCCCCCATGGAGCAAATCCTTCAAGACGGCCCTCAGGGAAAGTCACCATGAAATCAATTTTATTTTCCTTTAACTGTTAAACGTGGGCCGCATATGAAAACAGCAATGCACAATTTTCTTTTCGTGCTGCATGTCGGCACCGTCGCCCGAGATCCGAAGTCCAGTCGGTTGGTCGCTTGCTGAGAAGCTCACCGACTTGGGCCTAAATGCACCATTAAGAATCCATTAAGAACACTCTGTACGGCAGACACTAAGATATGTACTGAGGGGTTAATCCGGTTGCCACGGCCACACAAGAACGGTATTAAGGCACATCTGCCAAGGCTCTAGCAGCACTGGGGAAACACGGTTGGACAGTGCAGCTAACTGGACCCCTGCTGCACTGGGTAGCTTCTGGAAACAGAACCATCAGAAGGGACAAAAAAATGGTTTACATACTATATTGTCTATCGCTGTGCTACATCACTTGAGCCAAGTTATATTTGGATTTGTTTTTCCTATCAAACAGATTGCCTATAAGCAAATGATTCCCCAGAACTGGGAGTCTGGGCCATTTATATGACAGAATAACCTTTGCTTAACCTCTTTTGCATTAATATTTTTTACAGTGTTACACAGTGTATATATCTTTAACAGTTCACTTTTTCCGCTGGACATCGTACGGATCTTTTGAAATAGCTTTGCCTCGTGTAAATAGATTTGGGCATGGCGCCCTCTACTGGGGGATAACCGCTCTACAGCCACATTGTCCGTTAGTGGAGTTTTCCGTTATCTCTCTCCTTTTCTACTCTGAAGACTTTCTCGTTAAAAAAGGAATGTTATACAGTACAATCAGCCGGTGACGTCCACACCATCGTCTTATCAACACATTCCAGTCAATTTGTGAATTCACCCTGATACTGAAGGTCCTTATGTCTTGCATATATTCTTGCATTCTTCCTGTACAGTATATACTTTTTATTACCATTTACAGTGTTGCAGGCAAACACAACAAGTAGCTAATTATTCTAAGTGCAATGAGCATTAGATACTCGTGTATGAAAGGTACTTTGGGTATCTGGGTTTTGTATTTTGAAATTCGGACACCATCGGAAGCATTACAAGGACCGAAATGTTGAGCAAATAACCATAAGTGAATAAATTTGTTCTATAAAAATACCTGGTTTCCATTTTTTTGTTCATATTTGGTCAAAATGGCGAATTGGTGGCAATAAACAATGTTAATGTATTTAAATCTTTATTTTTGTGAGTTGCATCTTCATGGAAAAAAATAAAATCAAATCTAGCTAAAACATTAAATGAGAAAATGTTTAAAGAGCAAGTTTCATTAATCCTTTCATTTACTCATAGATCTAAACAACTATTAAATACAGTCTACTGCTGCCTTGAAGATTGGATTAACCATGTAATTAAAAACATTTTATAAATGAACAATGAAACAAAAACATTTTATCCACTTGCCCCCAGGACAAGGCTCTGGGAAAGTGGATGGATGGATGGATTTTATCCACTACTGCCTCTTCTTAGCTTGCTTCCTTCTCTTCCAACATGTGTAAAAGTTTCTGACACCCATCCTTCTTTACCTCGTTTTTCACACTCGGGTCGGCTCCACTAGGCAGCAGAAGGCTCACCAGATCCTGGTGATCGTTCAGAACTGCAACCTAAAAAAAAAAAAAGTGCTTTGCATCAAATTAACAAGCTGTGACAGCTATGTAATTAAGTGCTGAAGATCAGGGGACGCCTGTTCGTTTCCTGGTGGACCATAGCATATGTTTGTTTCAATCGATGAAGAACATTCCAGCGCGGGCTGCAGTTTGACGCCCAGCCTGTGGAGGGAGTAGTAGATGACTTATCGAGCAGCTGCCTGCTGGTTTATTACTTTCCTTGAAAATGGTTTAATTTGAAAATGAAATGCATGGAATTCTGTATCAGCGGCCCGTTTTCTCATTACACACTTAGCTGCGTTAGACTGCCCTGTTCCTTTTTTGACTCTCCTGGGTCCACCTACGAGTAACAAACTACAGGCGAGCAAGCATCAGATTTAGCATCAGGAAAATGCACTGGCTTCGGGGGAAACCGCCATACCACGTGATGCCACTCTCTACCAAGCACTAGAGTCTTCTTAGTGCCAGTCGGAGGCGTGACCAACTTGCCGGCACAGACACACACCCTGGACTGGGGCCAGTGAAAAATTAAAGGGGCGGGGGGCATTGGAATGCAGAGAGGGGGCAATGACTTACCCCAAAAAAGACATGCTGCGCACAGCCTTACGATTGTTTACTGCATCATCGCATCACACACTAACAAACCCCAGGAAACACGTACCATCCACACCATCGTTGTATGATAGCGACTCTCTGAGCTTGATTTCAACAGAGACAACAACATTTTCTGACATAAATCAAGCATCTTAAGCAACAACTACAGGTCAAGTTACCTATGCAATGCTCTGGAGAAACCTCCGTTAATAAACGCATGCAACTCAAATCATCGCATGTCTATTTTGTTCAATAAAAGCAAACTAAGCCAACTCCGGAGTCCGCCACACACACCCAGCAAGGTCAGACCACAGAGACCTCCATGAGGGGCGGCCATCCCGAAACTGCGTCCCTCTCGTCCACCTACATGAGACGGGGGCAAGAAGGGTATCGAGACTTTGTGTGCGTATGTCAACCGTCATTTTAAAAGCAGCACGCGTGACAGCCTGGGACCAGGGGAGGACTAACGTATCTGGGGCCCCAGGCTGACATCAGCAGGGACGTTCAATTTTTCCAGATGTGACGCTTCACCTCACGGCCATCCTGGATGATGTACACGAGGACAGGCAGGTGGCCCCCCGTGCAGAGCGGCCTGCAGGGCCTTCCCGGGATGTCCAGGTGGCACCGCACCGCCTCCAAGTGCCCGGAGAAGCAGGCCAGGGCCAGGCTGTGGAGCAGGTGGGGGAGAAGGAGGTCAGTCTGCCAGCAGTAACCCACCCCCACCCTCTTGGCGTGTTTAACCCTTTTCCCGTGATAATTTCCCCATGTGAAATTTGCCTACCGTTTAATGATGCTCTGGGGTCAGATTGACCCCAAACACAGGATAGGGGTTAAAGGTCACCATGGACCTGTCCTTCCCGTGGGAGCTCCTCCTCGTCACATCTGTACCATGCTGCACCAACATCTGAACTAAACTACAAGACCACAAAAATGGTTAGAAGAAAAACATGCATCTCCAAAAATCCATTACTTCGGTAGCATGAAGGGACACTTTTTCCCCACAGACCACCTAACAAATAACATAAAACAGCATCATGAGAAGCCCTTAGCATCTGCCACCAGTGAAGTGAGACAAATATGTCAACAAGATGACAAATATGTCAACAAAGCTCTCTTTATATTCACAATTAACAATGGTGTTGGTTAACTATCAACAATTCGTTGTTGAAATTAGCAATATAAATGAATCCATACAAACGATGACCAATTCAAAGAGAGATACCCGTTAAACAGATGACGTCATAAAACATCTTTTCATTGGTGAATTAGATGTCAAACACTATTGCTAGGCCATATTCCATTTATGATAAACGTCACAATTATTAAAAAGTAGACAAAGGCGATATACAATACTATACATAATTAACAATTCAAGACTGTGTTATGTATCTAAGAACAATTTGAGGCCGGATTTGAAATATGGTTGGTGGCTGACAGAGTAGTGGGTACAGTAATGTCCACTCCTCGGTTCCACAGCACCAACTGCCTGCCTTTAACCAATGTGTCACATCAGTTTGAACACGTTATTGGACGGTGCCGTTTTCCTGGCCCCCATCACCCTCCTCTTGAATACAATTGGCTAAACAAGCATCCCCTACAGCGATTAGGTACCTAAAATACCCTTTCTGGGCAGCAACCATGAGGGGGGTGAAGCCCATTCTACCAGGGACATCCACAGACGGTGCTTGAGAAACAAAACACATAATATGTAAATAAAACACATTATATATAAAGTTTGTATCCGATTATAGATACATAATGTATTGCACACTGACCCGCATGTTAAATCTGTAATAATCATTATGTCTAATAAAACACTAACCACTATCGACACATATTGCTCAGTGGGCTAGGTCTCTGTAGCTGTGATTGGAAGGTCGCTGGTTCGAGTCTCGGCAGAATAGTCACATGTCTGTGGGCCCTTGAGCAAAGCCCTTAAAAAAAGAATGAACATGATAGTAGCTGCGTACCGAGACTGCAGCACGGCAGCCAGCAGATCCTGGTCATTTGAGTTGACAGCCTGATGGAGGTCCTTCCCGTTCAGTGGTTCTCCTGGAGTAAACCCAGGGTGGGGTCTTGTTTATACAGGAGCACGTCTTTGGTGTGCTCCAGCTAATATCACTGTGTGACAACCTGTGTGTGAGGGAACCTTGTGCTTCTGGAACCTTTCCTCCTTTGTTCAGCTGGTGTCGTACGTGATAAGCCTGTGGAATACCGTTCATCTCCTCCTGACCACGTTCTCCCTGCACTCAAGTCATGGTACGTAGGAAGATTCAGCGATATGTCATGCCCATCAAAAGTGGCTGTCAAAAATCGACCCACTCTTGTTGAAGTTTCTGCATTTTTGAAGATACAGCCAGCCAGGATTGTGTTTATGCACTGCTCAAAAATAATAAAGGGAACACAAAAATGACATCCTAGGTCTGATTGAATGAAATATTCTATTAAATACTTTGTTCTTCACATAGTTGAATGTGCTGACAACAAAACCACACCAAAATTATCAATGGAAATCAAATTTATCAACCCATGGAGGTCTGGGTTTGGAGTCACACTCAAAATTAAAGTGAAAAAACACACTACAGGCTGATCCAACTTTGATGTAATGTCCTTAAAACAAGGACAGGCTCAGTAGTGTGTGTGGCCTCCACATGCCTGTATGACCTCCCTACAATGCCTGGGCATGCTCCTGATGAGGTGGTGGAT
>JAODKL010000041.1:5660503-5673755 GCA_026780765.1 Petrocephalus schoutedeni
ATCGTCAATAAGTGTTGCTTCCTAAGTGGATAGTTTGATTTCACAGAAGTGTGACTGACTTGGAGTCACATTGTGTTGTTTAAGTGTTCCCTTTATTTTTTTTTTTGAGCAGTATATTTTCCCTAAAATCATCGCTTGAAATTTGTTGGATACTATTTCTGATGCTATTAGCCTTGAATCTAGCCTTCATGTCAACATAAGCTGGAACTTCAGTAGGAATGTGTAGTCATTTGATATCTGCTGTACTCCAGGGCCCAGTCATACTCACTGTTTACGGTCACATTTGGTGGACAGACAGCAGTTTTTTTCACCTGCTTTTCCTCCTGATATAATTATCTCTGTATTTATGTTTCTGTAAAGTGGAGGGCCCAATATCCCAGCTTGGGATAAGCAATTAGAGGAGGGTTGGTGGTACCGACTGAAGTAC
Organism: Petrocephalus schoutedeni; assembly: GCA_026780765.1. Lineage (NCBI taxonomy): Eukaryota > Metazoa > Chordata > Actinopteri > Osteoglossiformes > Mormyridae > Petrocephalus > Petrocephalus schoutedeni. The sequence goes on from JAODKL010000041.1 coordinate 5,660,931, forward strand.
CTATCCTAAATATGCTATCAGTAAAGCAATTAAGGTGAGGTAGTGCAGAACCAGCATGCTACTCATTTCTGGATGGACCAGGGTGTACGAAGCGCTACACCACACTTACTAGCAGTGGAGACTGACACCATGGGGCTGTAGATGGATTCTCCAGAAGGGCAGCACATTTTTACCCTGAATTTGTAGGTGGAACTCGGCCTCTGACCCACCACAGTGTACATGGTGCCGTAGCCTCTGCAAATTGACACCGAAATTTAATGCAGAGTTGACTGAATTGGAGTTTGTGACAGCTAAGACCCTGGACACAGTCAGCTAAAATGCCAAGAGCTGTCAGAATATAACTATCTCGGAGGCCAGATTTCACCGTGTAAATGATACGTCACTGACGTCCAACCTGATAGTGTGTTTAATAGAATAATATAACCTAGATGTAGTCCAGATCTAGTTAATCTAGATCTATTAATTAACGGCAAATGTCAGGTTTGTTTTTTTTCTTCAAAATGTTGTTTTAATTATTTTTCCCACGTACTTGTATAGGGTAACAAAGGCGTGCCTGTTATCTTGCACCTCTACGCAGAAGCCGGTCCAGGTCTCCGGCGGGCCGGCCCGGGGCCCGCGACCTCCGCTCCAGTGCAAGCCGATGCTGTGGTGAGTCACTTTACCGAGTACTGGGAGCACTGGTCCCCACTGGTGATGCTCTAAACAAAATAGTTCATTGACTCCGTCCATTAATTACTGTTAATGGCTGTAAACAGCAACTGCCATTAGAGGTCGCGAAAGTACGCAGGAAAGGCAGCTACTGCGGTAAATAGTGCTGTTTGGACTTGGAACCATGTCGAAACCACAGGGCGTCGTCATCTTGCCTTTTTTTTTTACTTTTAGGTAGTGTGCATGTGGTCAGTCGGATGTAAGGCGATCAGTGTTCAAAGTACAATGACTCGTTAATTCTTAATTTCCTGAGAGGCAAACAGCAAACACCCTAAACGCAAACATTTAAAACATAAGCCTGTAAGCTATTCTCGTGGACAGGGAATGTAATAATTCTGGGTAATAATTATATCGTTTTAAGGATTTTTTTCTATTTTTCTAGACAAAGGCAGCTCGGTTTAACAAAATTGATTATCTACCTGGATTTTCCATCGGTCGATAGCTAATGTCCGCGATCAGAGGGGAAGGTGCTGGCAGGCGGTGTCCGGCTTTGCCCGGGTCTGGGTGGCAGTGTTCGGTGGTTGTCATAGTAAAGGTAAACTTTCACTTTGCGTGCCACCGTAGGGGCGCCGAAATGCGGAATGCCACTTACTTGGTTATGGTTCTTGCGAAATCTCATTGCCTACGACCACACTAGCTCCCTCTAAGACCAAACCAAACGCAATCATGCTTCTGCAATTCTTTATTTCATTACATAAACTTTAAAATACTTTAAAATAAAAAAAGTCACTTCTTTGCTATGAAACTACGCCACTTTGCACGCTTATTTTCAGCAATAAACAGGCAACACATTCCTCTGTAAAATATTGGAGTATAACTTTGTATCTTTATCTGTAACATTTGTGTCTTTTTTTCTGAAGAAAACACAGCAACAGTAGCCGATCTGGTGTAAATGTCGCATCTGGTGCGACTGAATGATCTTTTGTAAACTGGGATGAGCCGTATTCGCTCATTCGGCGTCCCAGTGCCGGTATTAGATTATAATGGGATTAGAGGGGCCACATGATCGCATTCAGCGCCGCGAAGGACGGCCGCCGCCGCCCTGCATTCACACGCCGAACGCGCTTAACAAAAGACGCGACGCTGCGCGCCGGAAAACTATTTGGGGGAAATATTTTTTTTTCGGATGATTCAATCTGCTTATCGCTTGCTTTGCATTTTCCTTTTGGGCTGTTACTTTTAGAACAGATCTTGGTGCAAAGACTTTTTACTACGGAAACTGCATGCCATCTCCGTCTTTTTCCCCTCCAAACTTAGGGTAGGAGCGACGCGTCCTGTACGAAGTTCCTCAAATAAAATTTGTGCCAGCTGCTGCGGATGACAACAGCAAAGCCCGCAGTCCGCGCCGCTGCCCGGTGATCACCTTCTCCATCTGATGTTGTAAATTGCGGCCATGGCGGACGACGCGCTCCCGGAGGAGCTCGGCTCCGATGGGGATGACGGGCGAGGAGACGGCTTGGATTTCGGCGACGATCTGGAGCTGAATCAGTTCGACGGGCTGCCTTATTCTTCTCGGTATTATACGCTGCTCAAGGAAAGGAAGACTCTGTCGGTTTGGAAAGCCCGCTCCGAATTTATGGAGGCTTTGCTTAAGAACCAGGTCGTCATAGTTTCTGGCACAGCGAGAACTGGGAAAAGTTCGCAGGTGGGTCTTCAAATGGGCAACATGAATAACCCCGACTTGCTCATGTTTATTAAAAAAAAACTTACCTGCTATTTTAAGATGTTTTAAATTACCCTTAAACACATGTGTTATTTTTAGACGACTGCAAGATTATATTCTGTCCGCATATAACTGACAAAGTAGGACAAGGCAGCCGAAGGAAAGTTTATGGCGGTACTTACAAAAAGCTTGGATAAAATATTTATTACCCCGTACTCTGTCAGAACTGTACAGCGGGTATACATTACGTGTAATGCAAGCCCGTCTCCCCCCGGTCCTGTTTCCTAGCGTCGGCGCCGGGTTGGACCAGATATTAATGCAGAACTTTATATACTCCCTAAGATAATATTCACCAAATAGAGGAGGAGGCATGTCCCCATGTGCGTTTGTCTACAGTTTCGACTGAGGCAACGGCGGGTGTCTTAAATATCACTGGGCCAACTGGAGCCGCTGAGCGATCCTAAATATAGGACCCAGGAAAGAAGTGGTTCTGTTCAGGATCAGTTTCTGCTGGTATCCCTTAATACTCTCGGAGCCTGCGGCAGGAACGGCGGTTCCGCCTACAATGGAAAGCAGCCCTATTATGCCACCTTAAGTGCAGTAAATAACACCCTTTTCGTGGCGAAGAGCGGTACCGATGATTAAAACATGGCCCTCATAAATTATATTCTATGCTGTCAATCCACCTGTTTGTATATTGTTCAATTATTAAGCAAGTCATACTTGGCCAGTTCCTGTTCCCTGTGAATTGACACGTGTTGCTCAGATAGGCGTTGACTTTTTAAGAAGTTTAAAAATAAAGAAGGCATTGTTTGGAGAGTTATGTGGAAAATATATGAAAGCAGATAATACCCGAAAGGCGATGAAGAGCCTCGATCGCGCTATTAATTGCGAGATGTACTGGGGTCTTTATTTGAATTAAATGTAGTAATGAATCCTTACTATGAGCAAAGGGGTTCTCTCTTTTGGTGACACATAATTAGTTTTATTATTATTATTATTATTATTATCATCATCGTTTATTTATTATGATCATTATTATCATGCGCCCCCAGCTGGCCGAGCCCCGCCCCGGCCCGGCAGATGCCGCCGCCACCCCCCTCGTCACGGGCGTGACAGACGGGCCGCACAATGGTCCAGCTGTTCGCTGCACGACGCGCATTTTTTAAGGCCGGCTGTTTGCCTGCTGAAAACGCCACTAGCGGTCTGGACGATTTTGCGCAATTAATGTTACACAATGCGCCCAGCCTGTTAGATGGAAGCACCGTGATACTCCCGGATAATTATTTGTAATCCGGGGCAAAGGACTATCGATTTCGAGTTTGTTTTTTTCCCCTTAGAATAATTAGGGATCTGCCAAAAACCTGATGCATAGTTAAATATATAATTTTATTTAAATAATTTCTTGCAGGCAGTTAATTTGCTTTGCACCCTACTCATGCAAGACTGCGGAGAAATCCTGGGGTAATTTTCAGGTTTCTCGCCCCCCCCCCTCGCCAGGTACCCCAGTGGTGTGCCGAGTTCTGCTTGTCGGCCCAGTACCAGCACGGCATGGTGGCCTGTTCGCAGATCCACAGGCAGCTGGCCGTGGAGCTGGCGTTGCGTGTGGCTGACGAGATGGACGTCAACATCGGCCACGAGGTGGGCTACAGCATCCCGCTGGAGAGCTGCTGCTCCGGGGACACCGTCCTCCGGTACGGCCGCTAACACACCCGCCGCCCCACCAATACGAGCACATCGCGCCATCGGAGTGCGTCGGGTGTAAAATCGCCGAGTTCAATAAGCTGGACCGGATAACGGCAGTCGCTAAGAGTCGAAATCGATTAAGGAGTTAGCTAATTAACAAGCGCAGTAGCCTGCTTAAGCAGTGCGCACGAGCTGGTGATGTTAACTAGGCACAGGGAGCAGTGTCAGAAGGCCCACGTGGGATCGGAGCACAACCCCCATCCACTCCCGACCCCCACAACCCACCCACTCCAGGAGCTATTTCCATCTGAAGAGAGGCAGGCTTCAAAGGGGCCACACTGCAGCTGCACGCTGGATGCGACCCCCCCTGCTCGCACATACACACACGTTCCCAATAGCCCCACAGGTCGGCATGACAACAAAGGACACAATAGCGTTTGTAAAGCATGGGGGGTGCATCCCGAGCGCTGATCTGGCTTTGTATTTATTTGAATTGCATCTGATGGCGGTGCCCACATCTACAGGAGGTTGTATAAAGAAATAATGGAGACCCACTCAGGTGGGGAGTTTGGAGAAGTCCTAATTAACTGCTGTGTTTGTTCAGAACGAGCACAGATTTCATTTTAAGGCACTAACCGGCGAGATGCTTATTTGCGGTTTTCCTGTAACATGATATAGCAAAGTGCATGCGATGTGCGTGAGATGGGCTTGTGAGGGTGGCTGTGATCACCTTGTGGACGTGGCAGGTACTGCACAGACGGCGTCCTGCTGCGGGAGATGATGTCTGACCCGCTGCTGGAGCATTACGGGGTGCTGGTCGTCGACCAGGCCCACGAGCGGACGGTGAGCACCGACGTGCTGCTGGGCCTGCTGAAGGCCGTCCTGCCGCAGCGGCCCGAGCTCCGCCTGGTGGTCCTGACGGCGCCGCAGGTGCCTGCCAAGCTGCTCGCCCACCTCAGTGGCGCCCCCGTGCTGCGGCTGGAGGACCTGCGCCCGGCCGAGGTGGTCTACAGCAACGGAGACCACAAGGACTATTTTTACGCCGCCCTGCACCTGGTCCTGGAGATCCACCACACCAAGGAAGCAGGGGATGTGGTGGTCTTCTTGGCCTCCTCACCGGTAGGGTATGGGGTCAACTCCCGCACACTGAGACTGACAGGAGGAGTAGGCAAGGTTTCCATAGTGGAAGATTAATATCAAGACATAAGTTTGTCAATATATGTAAATAGTTATTGTACATTTTGGCCAAGAGCCTATGTGGTGCTTAATGACACAGGATTTCAGTCTGATATTTCCTGCTGAGGTTCCTGATGATTAAAGTACCTGGGATTATCAGGTTTGTTCCTCACCGTGACTTAAATTAGCTGGAATAGTCCATTAATGATAGCAGAGGAGACTTAGACTGAAAATATGTTTTTGGAATCTTTATAAGTAGTGAATTAATGTGAGAGAGTGGATTTTAAAATTTTGTAACCCCTTGGAGATTTTTTTTTATGAATTTTGCTCCAGGAAACACTGACACTGGTTATTTCTTTCTTTGATATTAAGTGTTGTTTTTCATAATTATGGCTATAAGCCAAGGAGATCATTGTAAGCTGCTAACATATCATCAGCTAAGACGCGTCTCTACCCAGTCGCCATCAATATAGACAGTCCTCTGACTTGTGTGGTTGGTCTGATGCTTGGCCAGCCTCCAAAGCTGTTGACTTATAGAAGCAATAGACCCATTGTTCATAAGTTCCAATGATCATGCCTTTAGCCTTCGGGAAGGGAGCACCGAGTGGCTTCAAATGCAGAGATGCTGGGTGGATGACCATCTCACTGCTGCCCTCTGCAGGAGGTTGACTGCGCCTATGACATTCTCCTACAAGAAGCGGCCAGCTTCAGGAAGGGTGATCTGGGGGAGCTGGTGCCCATCGGCCTGATTCCACAGCACGGAGGGGGGCTGCCTCTTTTGGGGGAAGAGCAAGGGAAGAGTAGAAAAGTTTTCCTGACTTGCAGTCAGGGGGAGGACCTCTTCTGGGCCGTGGACACCATCAGCTTTGTGATCGATGTGGGTGTGGAGAAGAGAGACGTGAGTATCTGGGGGGTTTTGGGTATATACAGCACCAGCCACTAACATAACCGGTCAGAAGAATAGGGATTCATTTCTCTGGTTTCATTTCTTCTCTGTCTTGTTATTCTGTTGATTCCTCTTGTTGTTTTCCTCTTTTTAAATCCTTTAGTCGCCGAGGTGTTGTGATGCCATCGGATCTCCCAGCTTTTAGCTTCAAAAACAGGAATTGCATCATTTCGCAGTTGCCATTAATGTTTTCTTGAGTTTAGCTACCATCTTCCATTCCTTCTAGCTTACAAAGAGCATTTTTCATATCCGGTTTTTCTAGCCCGGCACACGTATTTGAACCGGTGAAATAAACAAGTTCTCTGCTAGCTGAACCGGTTATGCTGGTGCAGAGCTGGAAACGGGAAATGCTGGTCACTGGGCCTGTTGGCTCCTGGTCCTCATTTGGTTCACTAGACCAGTAACCTTGTCTTTACATAAATGCTGTATGTGCAGTCAAAATTGTACAATGACTTTTATAAAACACTTGTTAAAAAGATCCACATTTTTGTGCGGTGTATATAATATACCTTGCTGGGTTTGAAGGTTGGCTGTAGGGATGTTATGCATAAATATTAAACAATAACACTCAACCTTGACAAAACCTTACAGAAGGATCAAACTGCAAACTTCATTAAGTAACTGATGTGTAACTCGCAGGAGACTGATGGTGAGGCACTAGAGAGATCAATGAGGAAGTGAACGGCTTCCCGCTGATGATGTTTTATATTCATGGAGGAGGGTAGGCCCCCGATGATGGGAGCTCTGTTTCTCTTGACGCAGGTGTACAACACGCGCATCAGGGCAAACTCGGAGGTGGTGCGGCCCATCAGTAAATGCCAAGCGGAGATCCGGAAGCAGTTGGTGGGCCCGTCGGGTAGGATGTCCTCTTTCACAGTCCATCGAGCCACGTGAGGTCGGGGGGGGGGAAAGAAATAAAAATCTAATTCCATTTTATATTCTTAAAAAAAAGCTTTGCATTCTTCATCCACAGTAAGGTCTGTTTTCCTTGTGCCTTAACTATGTGCCAGTTTGTTCCATTTTTATTTGCATTTATTTAAATGGCTTCATTGACCCTGTTGCAATGATATTTGGAATATATCTGCTAAAAATCATTAGTTTCCTTTTGGATACCTTACAGTTCATATTTCACTTGGATGTAAGCAGCACTATGTATTTGCTCTCTGACTGTTGATTTGGGTAGGGCAATCTGATACTGAAACTGTAAGGCCTGTATTTTTTGTGCTGATCAGTGTGTGCTCCATAGGTAAATGTTTCTGCCTCTACCCTGAGGAAACACTGCTACCAGATGAAACATCTCCGCGGCTACTGGAGTCTAACATCACCTCCACTGTCCTGTTCCTGAAAAGGATGGAGATCGCAGGCCTGGGACACTGTGACTTCATCGACCGGCCAGGCAAGTGATCACTGAAGGGTAATTACCTGGCATCACTGAATGTGATACAGACTCCAGTACATCGATTTGCTCCGAAAGTTAATTAGCAAACCGCTGCAGAATTGGCCAGCACAGGATAATATCCTAAGGGGCGCAAAAAAAAAAGCCATATAGGCCTACAAACCAAAAAGTACATGCATAACATCTTATCCAGTAAGTCTTTTGTGGATTTGTCCCCCGCGGACTGTAATCGAGAAGGTATAATAGATCGTTTTGTTTGCGCTGAATGAGAAAGAAAATCTTTTCGCCGACGAATTGAGCTCTCGAACCGCAAATAAAGAGCTGAGGGCGGCACACTGTCGTAACTTTGACAATAGACGCACGTTTCTGAAGAGCCCTGGTAATAAGTTTGCTCAGTCACGCCCGATTAAGTGCCAGAGATGGCCGACTACCCGACACGGCGTCCTTTGCTGGTTTATTGGAGGATGAGGAGCATAATCCTGCTTGGTGATTGGAAGAAAAAGACGATAAACGGCACCTACGGGGATCGGGCACGAAGGTCAAGCGTGGTTTGCTGGGTAAGGGAGGCGCTGTGGCAGAAACCCAGAGAGCAGGCAGCCAGCGCAGTGCACTTACTGGGTGCAGATCTTCCTCTGCCTCTACCCGGCGGTTAATGGTTTGCTCTACGTGCGGAGTTTTGTTAGTGCCAGGGGAGGGAAACGGGGGCTGTGTTCACCGGGTGATTATTTGGCAGCGGTGAGCCGTACAGATGGGGGGGGGGGGGGCCTTTCGAGCTGTTCGGGGTCAGCGAGCCGTTCTTTAGTGGAGCTGACAGCATCCTGCTGGGGGCCCTCTTTGTGCCCGGTCCGGCACGGCTACTCTGGTGGGAAAAGCGAGCGCCGGGGAGGGTGGCCTAAACCTCGCGGGCGGCTCGGTGGCCCCGCGGCCTGTCCCGTCTGCCCCGCGACTGCGGGCCGCATGGGGGGCTGGGGGCCTCCTGACACGGCGCCCGGGTGCAGGGCAAGATGGGAGGCGATGGTGCCGTACATATTGGCAAAGTCACACCGGATTCTGCCCACACTCAGCAGAATTAATGCACATTACCAAAGGAGTTAATTTTACGCCTAGCTAGATTTAATTTATTTTTTTGTTCCTTTCCTGGGTAATCCTTACCCTGACTCCATGGATTTATGGAGAACGTTTCATGTAGAAGGACTTCTAACTTCTTTTCTGGGTTACGCACAATGTTTGGCAGCCAAAGGAAAACTACCCACAAACCTCTGAGAACTTTCACATGAGGACGGGCAGAAAATGGCGTACATCAGAATAATTTTAGCTGTCTGTAATTACACAGTAGTGGCTGAGTGTATGTCAGGGCTTTTAACGTGTTGACTTCGTTTGGTCAATTGCTGCTCGCACTGGACTGCCACAGCAAAAATTGAAGTGGCATTTCTGACAAATGGCTTTTTCCAGTTATGTTAATTCACCCATTTTTAGTACATTAAAGAAAAAGCCGCAACCTTTATTTCCCATTTTCTTTTATTATATTCTCTTCTAACACTGATTTTCAGCCCAGGTTGTTATTCAGCTTGCTTGAACTTGCTTGTCACTATTATTCACTATTAGTTATTAAATTTGTTTAGTTTGGTTCACATGCAGGTAAATCTTAGGCCCAGTGTTGGTTTGGCCACATGGCGTGTATCCTGAACGCTGTCACGCCCCCCGCAGATCCGGAGGGCCTAATGCAGGCCCTGGAAGAACTAGATTACCTGGCCGCCCTCGACAACGACGGCAACCTGTCTGAGATCGGGATCATCATCTCTGAGTTTCCCCTGGACCCTCAGATGGCCAAGGCCCTGCTGGCGTCCTGCGAGTTCGACTGCGTGAACGAGGTGGTGACCATCACCGCCATGCTCATGGGTAAGCTGCAATCGGCCCGGCTTGATTCCTTACGGTAGTGTTTCCCAGGCCAGAAAGAAACGCATTTAGTAAAGGATCAGGACGTAGCTCGGGTCTGCATTCTGAATCGTGGCTCTGTGAGATGATTTAATGAATTACAAATGGAGCTGGCCAGCAGGCTAATCAATAGTCGAGGTGCCAACGGGGTGTTTTTGGGGCCCGTTTCAGCCCCCAGCTGTTTCCTGGACCCGCCCCGAGGGAGCAGGCGGGAGGCGGCACAGTGCCACATGAAGTTCCAGCACCCCCAGGGTGACCACTTCACCCTGGTCAACATCTATAACGCGTTCAAACGCAACCAGCGTGAGCCATGTGAGTCCCGCCGCCCACGCCCAGTGTTAGCATGACTAATGCTCATTGGCTATCCTAGGCCCCGCCCTACACCAAAGCCCCGCCCCACCTTAGGAAAAATGGATGAGTTATAGTCAAATTGGCAGTACCCGAGTATTCATGCTGATAAGTTAATTTGCCTATGACAGCATTACCAGGAATCAATGAAATGGAGAACATTGGCAGTAAGTGGTGTTGTAAGCCATAAGATTAAAGGTTACATCTGTTGTACTGTTGAAGAACCCATTTTAGTCTCTCTGGGGGGAAGAAACAGTATCTAAGCAACTGACCCGAAACTAAGTTCCAGCCCGCCCTCCTTGCAGACGTGTGCATTGAGAAGTGGTGCCAAGACTGTTTCCTCAGCTACCCAGCGCTTCGGATGGCCGAGGCCGTCCGATCGGACCTCATAGACATCCTGAGACGCATCGAACTGCCCGTGTCGGAGCCGTCCTTCGGGACGAAGGCCAATGCTCTGAACATCAAGAAGGCACTGCTGGCAGGCTTCTTCATGCAGGTCTGCAGTGGGCACAATTGCACCCCCTACTGGTTTGATAAAAAGGCTATTTGAACATATGTTCAATAAAAATTTATATTGTAAACTTATATTTGAAAATGTGGCTTTATAGGCCTATAAATGTGTAATGGGGCCGTGGTGGCATAATGGTCAGGGACGCACTGTGCAATCAAAAGGATGCTGGTTCGAGTCGCTGACCCGCAAGTACCACTGAGGTACCCTGAGCAAGGTACCACCCCCAAACTTTGCTCCCTGGGCGCTGAAATGGCTGCCCACTGCTGTCACAATGTCACATGGGTTAAATGCAGAGGACACAGTTGTTGTGCACTGATGTCACCCTTCACTTAGTAAATGCATTTACAATAAATTAACAATGTACATGTAGTTTGGCATAGAATGTAATACAGTGGTCGTGAACTAGTTGAAACTGATTGATGAGAGAACCAATCAGATGGTAGAGACGGGCCCAAGCAATTAGAGGAGATGGGACCAAGATATCTGATTGGTTATCTGAACCAATAATTTTTCGTTCCGCTCCCAGAACATTTGTCCAACTAAAACTCCCACCTGTTTTTCAGATTGCCAGGGATGTGGATGGTTCCGGAAATTACTTCATGCTGACGCACAAGCACATCGCTCAGATCCACCCCATGTCCAGCTATGGGACCGGGCCCCAGAGACTGGGCCTGCCGGAGTGGCTGTTATACCATGAGTTTACGCTGTCGGAGAATAACTGCATTCGCACCGTCTCCGCCATCTCCCCAGAGGGGTGAGTCGCCCTTCCCATCAGGCCCGGTTTGCCGCCTCAGGGCTGTGGCGGGACATCTGCCCCCCTAAGTGAAATCATCCTCCCTGCTGGGACGCTTGAATCTCGACCAGCAAAGCAACTGGAATTAATTCAGTTCAGTTTATTGTTCTAGATCAGCTTTCCCCAAATGGTCCCGCAGAACCGACACGCCAGATGGTGTTCGGAATTAGTCACTAAAGTGTACGTCTTTATAACCCATTTAAAAATGAATACATTCAAATGAGAATTTAACAAAAGATTAAAGATCGTACAGTGGGTAATTACATTTGTGGTTTGCATCTGTATTCAGTCAAGCAAACGCTGAATATCTACCAAATGACACTAGATCACTGTCTATAAGGAAATCGCCCGATTCAATCCAGCACCCTGTTGAATTTTTTACTTTATTTTTTTAACGAGCCTCGTGAGTTACTGAAATTTGATCTCTTTTGTTGTTTTTAGGTTCACTGAGATGGTGCCCCAGTACTTTTTCTATAACCTGCCCCCCAGCGAGAGCAAAGACATCCTGCAGCACTTCCTGGACGTGGCCCCCCACCGCAAAGACCGGAAGCCGGCCGTGGAAGCGCTTGGCTGCGAGCAGCACGAGGGCGACTCCAATCAGGCAGACCGATGCGTCATGCAGTGACTGAGGCCCGGCTGCACCGACGGGACCGGGGAGCATCGCAGTGGAGGTGCAGGCTGGACAGTACAGCCACTCAAGCTTTGTAGGGGCACATTTATTAAGTGTCTGTTGCAGCAACTAACGAAAGCGGGACGTTAAGGTAGTAAACGCTTACGCTCATGAAGTGTCCTGTTCCCGTCGCTGAAGCGTACCTGTGACCCAGAGTCAAATGCTTCATCCAGGTAGTGGAAAAAAAAATGTGAACCTTACAGATAAACCCCAGGACTTGGCAGATGCACCAATGGAGAAGCACCAAGCACATTTAACCTCGCGAACTTTGGTGAGAGGAAAGTATACGAGGGATTTAGTTACGATTAATGTCAGGCAAGTTGTATGTAAATATGAGTATATGGTTTATTAAGGAATAAATTATTGGACGTTATACAGCGGCCGAAGTGGAAAGTGACATCTTTCTTGGAAAAAAGTGGATAGAAATTTCTCTCGGAATTTCAAAAGAGATCCAGGTGGAAAGGTCCAGATGGAGAAAGGCAATTTCGACGATACACGTTGTGAGGATGATTAAAATGACTCCCAGTGGCTCGGCAACCTTAATGTGGGCGTGTATGCCAAATTTGGCAGGGGACTGCTGAGATCCCGACTGTCAATTAATGACTATCGGCAAGACTGGGATACATTTCCCACACAGGGGAATGTTTATAATAACAGAGCAAATAAATGTTTTTTTGTTTTGGTTTTGGACGCGCTTACACAGTCAGGTACTCCTTAAGTTTGTCCATAATGACACCCATCCTGTCGGAGGGAATGAGCATCACCGTGCGGAAAGGCTTCATAGGGACGTCGTCGAAGGACCACCGTCCGCCCAGGCAGGAATCTGCCTCCTCCTGGACCGAGTAGTTGAACTTCACGGTCGCTTGCTGCAACAGGACAAACGTATTTAAAACCATCACTCTTCAGCCAATAGGACGGGCTGTCACAAAAGCTCCCAAACTTAACCCTTCGCATTAATTACGAAGAGGTAAAACTTTTCACGTAAAGGAGGGT
>JAODKL010000041.1:5676767-5702863 GCA_026780765.1 Petrocephalus schoutedeni
CACAGATGGCTTTCAGTATTCCTGATGATCATCTCCTGGTAGAGTGTGACGTTGGGCCGCCAGTGATGACGTCACGCATCCCATCATTGACGTGACGCCAATACCTACCTGCTGCAGCAGTTTCCTTATGCCATTGAAATCATTATCCGAGATGGTATGAGCTTCAAAATCCACAACAACCTCCTGTAAAAGTTAAAACCATTACAGTTTCATTATAGAAATACAGTCAGTTTGCCTAACTTCGGTCCATCTGTATTGAGAAAGGTAGGCCCGGCCCGAAAGGAGCGACTTGCCTCGTTTATCTCCTCAGCGGAGTCATTGCTGTCCTCCTCCCCCGAGTCGCCGGTGTCCCCGAAGTCTCCTTCCGAGGACTCGTCGCCTCTCTCCTCGGGCTCCTCTCCGGCTCCGACCGCTCGCCTTTTCGCCGCTGAAGCCATGCCGCCAGAAGCACGCGTGACACGCAGCTCCCGGTCAGGTCAGCAGTAAATGGTGCGTTCCATTTACCTCGTAAGTCGTAACTCGTAACTGGGAATGACGTCACACACGAGTTCACTGCGTTCCAGAAACCAACAAGTCGTAAGTCGTAAAAACAAACAATTTACGAGTTACGAGTACAAATGGAACGCACCAAGCGTCTTCACGGCGGCGATACGGCAGGGAAACTGGGTCTATTTGGCCGAGGTTTTTGAAAGGAGGGGAGGGCGTATTATACGATTCGACAATATAATTGCATAAATCGACAGTCACCTAAGCACGAACTACGTATACTTGAATTTAAAGTATGTTTTTAATAATAGAAGTCTATTTTACACGCACATCTTCAACTTATATCTATTACATATGACTGTTAAGAACATAAGCCCCCCTCCTTTGAGCGATGGACGCGTCTATAGTTTAGCTTCCGGGTTCAGCTGATAACCGCGACTATGGTGACAGAATCGGCTGGGACATTCTGGGACAACTTCAGCAGATTATGCTTATACGTATAATTTCGCTCAAATTTTTAGTTGCTTTTATAAAACTTCATCACACAGGTATAATATGTGCAGTACTGCGGCATTAAAGGGGTTTATAAATATCTTGTCAAAGCTGTATGCTGGTTATCTTGGAAGCTCCGCGACAGCTGTGCATTTTTATATTAATTCATATCACGCCTTTAATCCTGACAAGGTAACCAGTCGTAGTTACCGTATATATTTATAGGTTCCGTTGCCCTGGTAACGGTGCCCACCTCTTTGGTATCCTCATTAAGTGCTTTGAAGAGACGTTTCTTTCAAAATGTATTTATGCCACGAATAAGTCAAGCGCTTGACAGCCAGCAATATCACTCCTTTTTTCTGAACCCTTATAATAATTTACGGCATACAGCTATGAATAGTTGACGACTTCCTAAATATATATTCAGCATACTGTCTTTAGCGTGCACCACGTTTTTACACACGTTGTGGCATCGGGACAGGTAAGGAGTGCTGAAGTTGGCCGTCTGTTGTCGTGTGTATCTGCTGATCCTGCCGGGTAGAAGGCGACCTCCGTCCTTTCCATATCAGCACAGCACACGCGTGTCTCCCTCGCACAGGGCGGACCTCCTGCTTACTCCCATGTGCGGCCACCACTGCCGCCCAAATTGTCAGCTTCAGCTACCCCCCAGGGTCAGCCCTCGATTGGCCATTTACCTCTACTTATTTTTACACGTTCATTATTATTTTTTTAAGAATTCTTGTGGTAACTAATATCAAGATGAACGTGTTGCTGCTTAAAGAGCCAAAAGAAGATGATTCTGGTCCTGATCCTTACATCAAGGTAGCTATAAACGTATTACTTACTGTATTCATTTGTATAATACATCTATACAATAAATGATAACTTCCAGAAGGACAAGCTGATCTGGTGTTAATTGCATTTGTGATATTATAATTTGAATATGTGGACTGAGCTGCAGACAACAAAATTGCTTCACATTATTTAAAAGTGTGGTCATACGTAGTATTGCTTCTGATTGCTCAGATGTTGATAGACACGGTGTAACTGCAATGCTGATCCTTTGGTGTTGGTGGTCCCAGGAGCTGCAGTTGTGTGGACACAAAGCTACATTGATTCCTGTCTTGTCCTTCACATATGTCTCCCTTGAAGCACTGTGTCAAAAGGTAAACTCGGCTTCTATGCAGAATGCTTATATGTAGTACCCTTTGTATGTGTTTTGCCCTTATTGGAATTCAGGTGAAATTGTGGGAACGGTGAAAATATGTAAATGGGTTTTTTTTTGTATTTTTGTATTCTAACAGCTCAGCCAGCCCGAGAAGTATGAAGGTCTTATCTTTACCAGCCCCAGGGCAGTGGAAGCTACTAGGGCGTGTTTGGAGACTAACAATAAAATGCAGGGTAGGTGGACTTATTGGGGGGCCTGCAAGGAATTAGATTCAGTTTTAATTTGAAACAGTATGTCAGGTATTAACACAGACATAATACATGTACAGGAGAATGTAAACACCCAGGCTTCCATACTATTCGGAGGATCTAGTTGGAAACACTGCATTGACTGTAAACGTCCCATAGAGGTCACCATTAACTAGAAGTTTACAGTTACTTTTAGATTGAAACTGCCTTTTTTCTCACAAATAACCACCATATCTACTGCTGTCATTCTTAAATGGCGAAGAATTTATAATGCATGGATATTTTTGGATCGCACTTCCTGCAATTCTGTATAGTACATTGTTCTGCACTTTGACATTGCCTGTCCTTGAGATTTCCCTATTATGCTCAAAATCTCCATCTTTACTGAAGGATGATCTACATCTTACTATCGATAACCTCTATATTGACATTAGTCAAAATCGGGAATAAAAACATTTCCTTTAAAAATGGCCCAAGGGACGTAGCAGGAAAACCCTGAAATGACCTTCTAAGCAGTAAGCAGTCAATTCTGACACTTTATTTGAGGAACATTTTAATTCTATACATTTTTTTGGAAAGTGGTCAAATTGTTATGTTCCTCTACATTAATTTTGTGAATTCTTGTTTTTCTATTTTCTCATGACTTGTTTTTGACAAGTGAAAAAATACCAGAAAGTTTATTTCCTAAGTATTTAATTATTAACAAGCAAGTTATGTCGTTTTAATTTGACCCATTTTCCTTCAAGGAGAGGAGAGACAAATTGTTTTTTCTTGTTAGAACCATAATTAAATGCTTTGTGCAATGACATGATTGAAGGTTTTCTTTAAGGAGATACTTTGAACTTTGTGCCAGAGGTACCACACATTTCAAGGGAGAAGAACCTTAGAAGCAAAAAATGCATTGGAAGGTTTTTTTTTAAGTTTTCCTTCATTTATAGAAAATCAGTTTTTATTTAGTTTAACGCATTTTGCAGTTTGATGATAAAAGCTTTTTAAGATTTTTTTTTATCAAAGGTAATCAAAAAAACAAAAATAAAATCACAGACTGCCAATTTTGGAGAAATTATGAAAATTATTCCCATACCATTTCAAGGAAAGCAATTGCTTAATACTTTTGGAAAATGAATGTTTATGAAATACGAATGAAACATGTAGCTGTAAACAATATATAAAAATGGTTTGATCCTCGATGACAGAAACCGTAATGCTCTGTCAGACTGACTCAGTTTTTCAATCCAGAAGCTCTCGCACTGTGTTTTGAACGGAATTGGAACAGTCCATCAAATCTTTAGACGAACCGAGCAGCTGTCAAACTGTGTACTTCCTGTCGTATTAGGAATAATGCATGTAGATGCATGTAAATTTATGTGAAATAATTATGTTTCCATTTCACAGTGCACCTTGTTGCACTGAGAAGGAAAACAAATCCAAACATAAGAAATGTGCCTGGGAAAGTTTTTTTTTTTCCCTGGAATCACGCATTGACTGTGCATCTGGAAGAGTGTCTTATCAGAAGCATGTTCTCTCTAGCCTAGTTAACATTAAGTTCTTTACTTGGTCCCTGTCATTGCAACATTAGCCGAAGCTTGAATCCCGTTTGTATTGGTGCATCGTTGCCTGTTGCAACCCCAGTGTAACATGCCCTGCATAGGGTGTCATCATCTGGTTGTATGTTTCCATGACGATCGCTGGTACAGGAGCCGATTGGGGAATGCGCATTCTGTTTCAGTGAAGCGTCTGACGCCTGTGTTCTGCAGAATGGGACGCCTCTCTGAAGGACAGATGGAATGTGAGACCTGTCTACGTCGTTGGGACAGCCACGGCTGCCTTGGGTACGTCGTCGGCCTCGTACCCGCCTGTCCGCTTTCGGCGATGTTGGCCAATTAGCGTCACGCTGATCTGGGGCCTGTGAGCCAGCGTACGTCCGACGTGGGATGCCATCCCATCACAGTCCGTATGACAGCTTTCACTCACAAAAACACCAGTGCAACCAAAGAGTCTTTGAGCTATAAGGAGAATGTACGTACAACACTGTGCAAAGGTCTTAGTAAGTCAGGTAAAAAGTGTGAGCCTAATTATCTGGGTAGAAAGTGCATATTTGCCTGGAAAAAAACACAGTTTAACATTAGAACATATGCAAATTAAAAACACAATAAAACTATCAGTAATGTCTTCTGTTCTCCAAAACGTTACTGATATCTTGGGTGGCTAGTTGAACACCGCTTCAGTTCCCAAAGCTCTCCTCAGGGGCACCTCGACCATTCTTATTTGTTAAATTTCACCACCAGCCCAATTAATTAATTACCTTAATAATGTGATTCAGTCAAGTATTGATTAACTAAACATGGAATGTTAGTGGTTGGGTCAAAAAATACATTTGTTTATTGATGGTTTCTGCAAATGCTGGGGTGACTTTTGGAGAGGGTTAGGGTTAGGTAAACTAACACACTTTGACGGGCATAGTATAGTATAGACGGGCATTGCACCAACATGAAGATCATTTAAACGTCGATTTCTTTGACTGGCTTTTACACAGCACAGTGTATACCGCACCAAACTTTCATATTAAATAACTCTCTTGCGAGAGTAAACTCTAGATGTTTAAATCGGACTGAGGGCTGTGTGGTGAGGTGTTTTTGAGAAGGATGAGGCAGAAAGGTGAGGTAAGCGAGGGACTGCGTCGGGAGATGACCGTGAAAGCTTCCTGGGAGAGCCGGGGGGGGGGGGGTGGTGATGGTTTAGACAGCTAGAGCCGCACCTTGCCAGTCACGGCGACGTTTGTAGGGCAGACATCGCATAATGAGATGTGGTTTCACGGCTGTTACACTGCTTCCGCTCTGTTCCGCTCGCTTCGAGATTTTTACGAATTTGAGAGCATTTTGTATCAGTATAATTAGAAATGCCTCCATCTGATCAGGTAGATTTTATAGGTCCTGCCTTTCCTTTTGTGTTCAAAGAGGTGAGACAATGAGGTATTGGGGGGTGGGGTGGGGTGGGGGGTCTTTTGTCCAGGCTTAGCCGGATAGCTCCAAAGGTGCAGCTTGCTTACCTGACTGGGGTGGGGGGTGGTGGTGTGCATCTCCCACCCCAGGGTGCAAACCACAGATCCCTGATGATTCTGTCTTTAACATTTCGTCTGATGGGTCGCTAATTCCTCCCAAAGCAGGAAATCAGCCCGCCACGAATCTCAGTTTGCTGTCGAAATGAAACCCGTGGCCGGCTCGCCACCTGCCCCGCACACCTGCCTGCTGTTCCTTGCCGATCACAAGACGCTCTCCACAACACCTTGAAGTGCGGGCAGAGTGTCAGTTAGCGCCCCCGTGTGCAGTGCAGATCTAAGGGAGGGGGGGTGGAGGCACATTTCCTTTGTGCTGACCGCTTCTGATCGCTAGGTCTGCCTCAGCACAGGAAGGGAGCGATGTGTCACACAGTCCCTACACTTCTGGTGTTTAGGCTGACCGGCTGGACAACAGAATCGTAAATTCTGTTCTAAGTGGCGATTAAATTATTAACACGTGAGTTTGACTTAGTCTGATTTGCGTTCCTTCAATATGACCCAGTCGTCTGCACCGCTTCCCTTTTATATCGAGTATAATCGGTTTTATCCAAAGCTGGACATCCACCGTGCTGCTTGCTGTTTTAGCCGCTGACGCCAGGAAGTGACATCACTCCGATGGGCACGGGCTGCATGTTTCGTAGTTTGCACCACCTGGAGTCACCTCAGCCGTACTCTGTCGCACCCACCCAGCCCAGAACTCCTGCCATCCAGTCAGAGCTGCGGAATAACGGCCCCAGATTAGACAGAAAGCAGCGGCTCCCCTGTTCAGGCAGACATGTACCTCTCCTTCTCCTCTGCTGTGCTTTGCTGAATACCACCGATGCAGCACAGCACACCTGGCGCGTCCCTCTGAGCTGCTGTCGCACTCACACGCGGTCGCCGGCTCTCTGACGCGCCGCATGTCTCTGTCACTTAGGCGACACGCCTGTTTTTCTTTTTTTCTTCTTCCTCCCCAGTGAAAAGCCTGGGGCTGGTTCCGCTGGGGGAAGATTCCGGAACGGCAGCCGTGCTCTCGCAGTTTATCCTCAAAAGTACGTGAACAAGCGTACGAGCGACGAGGACGGCCTTTCTCCGTAGGTCGGGCTGTTGAGTCCTCTGCTTAACAGCACTGACTCAGACTGCGTGAAGGAATAAGCCCTAACTGCAGAATGTGTGCTTTTCTCAGATGCAAAAGACGGTCCCCAAAAATTACCCTTCCTCTTTCCCTGCGGCTCGATCAAGAGAGAAGTTCTGCCCACCACCTTGAGGGAACACGGTAACCCTGCTTAGTTTTATACTCCGCATTTATCAGATGCTGGGATCTGAGCCGACAATCTTCTGGTGTCGGGCACAGCGCCCTAATTTGCTGAGCCGCAAACCTTTTTAAACCCCTTTTCAGTTAGTGCATTTCCTTTGTATTTGTGCAAATTCAGACTTTTGTAACTGAGTACAGGGCAGTGAATCGGGACGTGATGCATGTCCCACCTGTGGCCTCTAGGGGTGCCCCTGGAAATGCTGACTGTCTATCAAACGGCCAGGCATCCGGACCTGGAGAGGAGGCTGATGGACTATTTCTCGGAGAAGGTAGGTGGCCGTGGAGAGCCGGGGATATTGAGGCATCTCGGAAACCCACGGTGGGGCGGCCCACAGAACAGGCACCGCGCTGGGGCTTGGGGGGGGGGGTTACGCGCACAACTGTGTTTGAGCTTTTTGTGAATGAGGAGCGGCACACCCCCCCCCCCCCAAACTGCGAGACATGTCTGCCAATTTCCCTTTCATGAGCTGAGTATTACAAGTTGCAGCACTGTGTTCCGTGCTACCCACTGCCTTCGCGTACATTGGGGGGGATTAAAGCAGATCAGAACCTGAGCGGTACTCTCTGAACAGCCAAAGCTCTCTTTAAAAGCGTTTAAACCCCAGGCTATGCCTGTCTTGCCGCGGATGCCGCGGGACTTGCCCCGCTCACACGCTCACGGCCTGTGTTTTCCTGGGAACGCGCAGGGTGTTCCAGCGAGCGTGGCCTTCTTCAGCCCGTCGGGAGTCCGCTTTTGCCTGGAGACGGTGCGCAGGCTGTCGGGGCCCGACCTGAGCCAGATTAAGGTAAACGCCATTCCCGTCAGCCTGTTCCACTGCCGGCCTGTAGGCGGTTGCACAGGGCATGAGGCAGGGGACACCCTGAATGGGACGTTAAGCAACCCACTGTTTTCAAAGACAGAAGCAGTGAGACTGGGACCTCACATCAAGTGAAGTACAAGCGAGGTCCCGACAAAAGGCCAAATAGCAGCAGAGAGCCCCAGCAAACTAGCAGCCAGCTAGGAGCCTGGCATTCAGCTGCTGCGGCGATGACTGCCATTGCTATCAGACAAGTCCCTGCTAACCAGTAATCACTTTACACTTGTAGGGGATGCTATGCTTTAGCACTAAATCATATGTTTAAATGGCTCCACCCTGCAGAAGCCTCCAGGTCAGATCCCTTCCTCGATCCATGAAGGGCGCTCTTTTGCAGTCCTTAAGTAGATCCTCAAAGTCCTCTCGTTGTGCCTCGCTCCTAGCCTGCAGTTAAACACTGTCTGCCTAAATGGGCCCGTTCTTGCAAAAAAGAGAAAAGAAGCGATTGATTAATCGATGGGTGTCAGCTGCTGTTTGCGGCGTCCTGCTCCGCCAGGCGTGAGGGGTCAGAAATCGGGAATCAGGATGTGGAGTCGCTGGGACTGACAGTGTTCGACGCGCTCGTTAGACAGCCAGACGCTACTCGCCGTGCTCTGTAAAGCCAGCATGAGAAGAGGCAGTAACCTAATATACTTTTATTAATAAAGATTAATTTTAAAAACGTATCACTGTAGCCAGAAGCTAAGTAATATATTAAAATTCAGTTTTATGAATTAGGTGTTAAGGGTTATTCACGTTGCCTGCAGTGTATATAATTTGTTTCATATTATTTAAGTAAAATTAAAAAAGCAAATAATGAAAATATTTACAGGTGTGAGTGCTAAGGGATTAGGGCATGACTCCAGTGACGGTGATGGACATGTTCTACATGTAAGGGTGTTCGTGGCCATTGGAACTAGAGCAGAATCATTGTCTGTCTGTAGAATCCTTTAGATTGGCGTTTCCTAATCCGGTCCTTGGGGACCCGCAGTCAGTCCATGTTTTTGTTCCCTCCCAGCTCCCTGCCATACGTGCTACACTACCAGGAGCAAAAATGTGGACTGGCCATAGGTTCCCAAGGAGCGGATTGGGAAATAGTACTTTAGACAGAACAAATGTGTGAATTTGGGCAGGGCCGGGGAACACTCATGGACAGTCCATGAAAACATCAGCCATTATACACAGCTTCCTTTGTCTTGCGCATCCTAAATTGATGGAAAAATTCATTCTGGGTTATAATTTACATTCAAACCTGCAGTGTTTTTTTTCTCTCTCAAATATGCCTGGTGGCCTGGAGTGTATTGTGAAGTTGGTTTAAAAAGCTTGGTCATCAGATCTTCACTACAGTGTAGGTTTAATGTTAGGCTAACCAGATGGTCTGCATATCAACACAATTAACAATTTGTGCGTGTTGATATAAATAGATCTGCCTCTTTGAAATCTCCTGCCCGCAGGCTTGGACACAGACACCTTCATTCAAGGCTAATGTTATGACGTATCCGACAAGCTTAATTAAAACCAAGGGAGCTTGTCTCGTTACCGATATTTGACCTTTTCCCACTTGACAGCTCATTCTGAGAGGCGGCTAAGTTTCAGATCACAGTCAGACGAGATCACATTAGAAGTGGTGGTAATCACAGAGCTGCTGCAGCCTTACATGCTGCTGGAGCCCGCCAGCGCCAGCCCAGGCATTCTGCCTTTTCTGCTGCAGTTTGCTGCCATTGGACCCACCACAGCGGACGCCATGGTCGCAGAAGGCCTGACGGTCAGCTGCACCGCAGTGAAGCCGACAGCCCAGCACCTGGCCGACGGGATCGCGCAAGTCCTACAATGACCATCGATGATGGTCACTCATCGCTGCCAGACAAATCATCCCATGCCCAAAATGCATGTCACCCACGCTCGTGGCACTGAATTTTGGCGAGGAATATCGCCATGCCATGTATTTTGTTAACGAGGCAAAAGTGTCTTGCTAATGCATATTATAACACTTGTACTGCGAGTAAATATTTTCCTGACGGATTATGCTGACACAAAATGTTTGATCTTTTTTGTGAAGTGTATTGGTGTGTAATAAATGACATAGTTTTAACGTACGTCGTCTGTCCATTTGATGGGGTGCCAAGGAAAGGTCTAAGCATATCAAATGGAGTATTTAAAATCATGTCAGTCAAATGTAGGACCCACGACTGATTAATTCTTAGAACACAGCCGCTTTTTAAAAAGCAGTGCAGATGTTATTATGCAAAACATAAACAGAATTTTTATCTGATGTAGCAACAAATAATAATAATTAAGCGTTTATATGAGTAAACAAATAAGTACATTCCCTAGAATTTTTTTGTGCAGTGCAGAAAATTCTCCCCCACACAGACTAATGCCTTTTTATATTAATTTGCATCAGCTTTCTAGCGCCTTTATTTCATTTTATTTTTTCACAATAGTCCCTTTAAGTGCAGCTTGGGTGCGAAATCGCCGCGCGGCCGCGGCAGGTGCGTCGCTCCCCAGCTGCCCCGACGCGCTTTTATCGCCGCAGTGTCACCGGCGCGCGCTCCCCTATCAGCCCGAAACAAAGCGATATGCAATTAACGGGGGGCTGCAAAGTGCGCGATATTCACCCGAAAGCCATGATCACAAACGAATGTCCCATTTTAAAATAGGCCTAAGCGCCCCAGTGCGTTCACAAAGCGCCAGGCAGACTTCGCACCAAACCGTCACTCCGAAAAAGGAGGGGTGGAGGGGGGGGGGCAGTATTCCTGACCAAAAATAAAAGATCGCTGCGCTTTCCAGGACTCCAAACATACGTGATTACGCCTCTCTCGGGGCAGCATAGATGTCAGAGAAGTTTTCTGAACTTCATTCATTAGATGCCGACCGCGATGCTGATCTGGACGCAGCTGACGGCGCTCGTCCTCTTGACGGGCTTCGCTACTGTCCGTAGCGAGAAGCTATTCCACAGCAGGGACCACTCCGACGTAGATGTAAATGCTGCGCACCTCGCCGAGCTCATCGTTGGCGCAGACACTGCGCGGGTAAGCTCTCAAAGTTCCCAGGACTGGAAAACTGGATCTATATTTTCTGTTCGATTGTCTGTCTTATAAAAAGACTTACAAATACTTATTCCTGTATAAATGCGCGATAAATTCATTTTATATGTGCAGATATGTAATCAATCAATGATCTGTTTAGATGTAACGCAAACTATCGCCATAATTTTCCAACTCCAAATACTTATTTTATAGCCACAAAAAATTTCAACTATATGTATGTGTTTCTGTACACGTTTTCCCAAATGTTCATGGGCCTTCTTGATAGTGGTTAATTTCCATTTTGTCTTTTCAGCAATTTCTGTCGAAGTATGGCTTTTTGAAGCCACTTAGACTGGAGGAAAGCCAGTCTAAAGAAGCAGACTATACTGTAGCTGGAAAGGGCTTTCAGCTACCTGTTCAGGAAGGGGGTTCCACATCTCGGGCGGGGGCTGAGACTGATGCCGGAGCCAGAACCCCAGACTTCATCTCAGGCCTCAGAGAGTTCCAGGTGATGTCTGGCCTGCCCGTAACAGGCGTTTTTGACGACGCCACCAAGGCTGCTATGAACAAGCCAAGGTGTGGTGTCCCAGACAGGACGTCTCCCACTGGCTCGTCTGTAAAAGACAATCCCACAGGCTCAGCACCGGGCGAACCCTTAGCCGGTAACGTCACAGTGAACATTACGGATGACCGTAACCCAAGTAACCAGTCTCCAAAGCCAGCCAGCCCCCGACGGAGGAGGCATCTCCTCACCCTTCTGTCCAAGAGGCGGCCGAACCCGGAGGCCGGCAACTTCAGGGCGATGGCCTTCTCCAAGCGGGTGCTGAAATGGAGACTGATTGGCGAGGGTTACAGCAGCCAGCTCTCCATCGACGACCAGAGGTACATCTTCAAGCTGGCCTTCCGGATGTGGAGTGAAGTATCGCCTCTGGAGTTCATTGAGGACGCACGTTCACCCTTGCCTGAAATTGATATCAAGCTAGGGTTTGGGACTGGTGAGTCACTTGTGTGCACGGAGCTGAATTCATATAGTTCTGAGGTACATTTCCCAATAGCATAATTGCTAACTATGTTAGCAGCTTACATAGTGTGAACCATGCGATTGAATGGGTCCAACTAAGTAAGTTGCTAACAGGAGCTTTTGGGAAACACACCCCTGGATTGCTAGTTGAACTCTGATGATGAGCCCTACTGTAATACTTTTTAACTCCTTTGAAATATCTAGCCATATATATATATATTTGTTTTGAATAATTCCATCAGCTAACCAGCTAAGTATTTAGAAGAACTTAACACATTGCATTGTGTTAAGCAGCACTCTGTGAATGCAGACCTGTAGAATGATACCAGGGCTAACTTTTTGACATCTGGCTATCTGTAACGTCCTGCAGGGAGACACTTGGGTTGCACTCAGGCTTTCGATGGCGCCGGGCAGGAGTTCGCTCATGCGTGGTTTCTGGGCGACATCCACTTCGACGACGACGAACACTTCACCGCCCCCAACGCCGGCTATGGAATCAGCCTTCTGAAGGTGAGCTTCAGACAGCGAGAGAAAGCCAGCTTCATAGAGACCTATTGACAAGATGATGGACTAAGCATTGAGTCAAGACACGACAGGATAGCTAGATAGATAAGAGGTGCTGATGATTCCAAGCATTACTGATGACTCTTGAGTAAACCTTGAGTAAATGATGAGCAGTCGTTCTTAATTCAGTTTCTGGGACTAAATGTTTAGGCAGAGATAACAGTAGACCATCCAGCAGTGACCACCGGCATCCATCCTGTCACTGCCCTCCCCCCTGACAGGTGGCCGTGCATGAAATTGGTCACGTCCTGGGCCTGCCGCACATCTTCCGGCCAGGTTCCATCATGCAGCCCAGCTACCTGCCTCAGGACACCGGCTTCGAGATCGACTGGCTGGACAGGAAAGATATTCAGAGGCTTTATGGTGAGACCTGGCTGTCCAACTTGCCCTGGAACTGATTAGCGTGCTGTTCTCGGTCAAACAGGAGAAGTGTGAGTCTAAGAGGACAAATACGGTGCATTTTTGGAATATCTTGCTGATTCTGGCTTACCAGAAAAGCTGTGCTATATATATACAATATTATATCCAGCCATTATCCATACCATTTATAAAATATTGGTTTGTGCATTAAATGCCAGTGATTTAAAAAGCATTTTAAACCATCCAGGAATTTTAATTTTATCAACATGTTCTGAATAAAACAAGGTCATTCTTACTTTTACTAATTTCTACATTATTTCTGAGCGTCAGGTACATTTAGGCAGAGTTCTCACAAACGGGAGCCCGCATCTAACACTGTTAATACAATAAAACAAAAAAAGTAATGTGAAGCAGTAGCACAGATCATGTTTTCAGTAAAAGTGCTTGATGGCAAACGTTTATCAGAGTCTCCTTGGGTCCAAAACGCAGATAATTACTGTCCTAGCAGCAAATTATTATGGCAGCAGGTGCACAATGACCTACTTTCAGTTTTGTGTCTTTCCCGAGAAAACGGCAGCTTAAAACTGCATATTTCTCTCCTACAAAATCAGTAGTATGAGTGTCCACATAACTGCTGATATGAAATGTACTATATGTACAGCTGCGTAAATTTCACCAAAGTAGTAAAGGATTATTTAGAGCACTCTTAACCCCTATCCCGTGTTTGGGGTCAGTCTGACCCCAGAGCATCGTTAAACCTTAGGCAAATTTCACATGGGGAAATTATCACGGGAAAAGGGTTAAACATTTTACCTGTTTTTGAAATAATTGGGCCGCAAAAAACAAGATATTCCGCATTAAGTAGATCTGTTGATGCTCTGCAAAGCTGATGTGTTCAGTAGCTGTGATTGACCGTGAGCTGACCTTCCTGCAATTACCTTAGGTGGCTGCAAGGGGCGCTTTAGCACGGTGTTCGACTGGATCAGGAAAGAGAGGACCCCCTATGGTGAGGTCGTGGTCCGGTTCAATACCTACTTCATGCGGGCCGGCTGGTACTGGATGTACGAGAACCGGAATAATCGAACCCGGTACGGCGACCCGGTGGCGGTGCAGGTGGGATGGCACGGTATCCCCAGCAACGGCGTGGACGCCTATGTGCATGTGTGGACGTGGACCACTGATGCGGTCTACTTTTTTAAAGGTAAATGCAGTGCAGTGATGGGAAAAGTGGGAATTATTATCAAGAGGATCGTGCCGGGTGTCTATTGAAA
The DNA here is from genome assembly GCA_026780765.1 of Petrocephalus schoutedeni. Classification (NCBI taxonomy): domain Eukaryota; kingdom Metazoa; phylum Chordata; class Actinopteri; order Osteoglossiformes; family Mormyridae; genus Petrocephalus; species Petrocephalus schoutedeni. The sequence continues at coordinate 5,690,592 of JAODKL010000041.1, forward strand.
GAGAGTCTACCTCAGGCTTGTCTGTAGTAATTCTCGGTTGCAACAGGTACTCAGTACTGGAGGTATGACAGTGAGAATGACCAGGCGTACACTGAGGACTCTGAGGGCCACAGGTACCCACGGCTAATCTCTGAGGGCTTCCCTGGCATCCCCGGCCCCGTCGACACTGCCTTCTATGACAGGAGGGACTCCCTAATCTATTTCTTCAAGGGCACGGATGTAAGGACAACATTTCCAGTTTTGAAGGGAGAGATTCTCTGAGCCATTCGTAATTCAAGGTCCTTTAAAGTGCCGCGCGGAATACGGGCAGTAATGTGTATAGATTTGTGACAAATGCATGTGAATTCCTCACTTCTGCGAGGCGACGGGGAGGCGGCGACCGCGTCCGCTGGATCAGGCGTCAGACTCAGTCATCTCCTGCAGGTTTACGGCTTTCACGTGGGGAGGAACGCCGTGCTGAGAGGCTACCCGAAGAAGATCAAGGACGCGTTCCCTGCCGCCGTGCCTGGCGACCACCCGGAGGGCAACCTGGACGCAGCCTACTTCTCCTACACCCATAATGCCATCTTCCTGTTGAAGGGCACACGCTTCTGGAGGCTCCTGGCCAGCCGGGAGCAGAGAGTCAGGCCCTCGCTCCCCCAAAATAGCCTGCTGCCAGGCAAGGAGGTGGACCGGCAGTGGTTCGACATCTGCGACGTGCACAGAACGACGCTGAAGATGGGGGGCTGAAGAGAGTGGCGACTTATTCCGAGTCGGGCGACTTATTTAATCTTCCCACGATTCTCTTAGTAATCCAGGTCATGTTTCAGCGGGCCGTCGTCAGCAACTTCGCTCCGCGTTTTCAAGACTAAACCTTCGCCGCTGAATCCCAATTTCAGTCCACGGTGATTGTGATGCCTTACTGCCTGATGTCATGCAAAGTCCTTACAGCGGCTGCAAGCTTCTGACCGTCTGAGGGACAAATTGGAATTGCACCAAAATATCATAAATGTAAGCTGGGTATAAGCCAATCCTTCATTCACACACCTCAGAGACCAGCCCATGGCTCAGTAGAATTCCTAGGATGACGCCCAACGGTGTCCTTGACAAACGCACAAGTAATATTAGCCTTACTACACGGGTTATGCAACGTTATGCAGCCATTGCTGTGTGCATTATTTCTGCCTCTTTGAGAGTTTGCAGCAGTCAGGTGAGATGTTACGTGGTTAATATGGTAATTTACCCAGCGCCTCGTGACTGTAGCACGGGCAATTTAAGACGAGTGCCTGCTGGCATGATCTGTAAAACCACGATTTATCGTCTGCGAGATAATGAACGTTAAATGAAATAAAGCTGAAATAATGGGCTTTTTGTTTTACACTCGACGTTTTACCCCTAACAAATAACTGTGTGTTTATGTGACTTACTGGTCTGCCATTTAATTAATGTGCATGTGTTTAACTGGCTGCTAGACCTCACTCTTTAAAATATGCGTTTGCTTATTTCCGCGTGTTTATAATTCTGTGTAGGGACATTTGCATGTAGATTCATTTTTGCCGTGCACTGTGCAGTGTTATATGGTTTTCAGAAGTACACGACAAAGTGTATATCATATAAGGATATTTTACTTGGTTACAAAATGAAGCCGAATTATAAAAAGTAGCACAGATTTCGTGGCTTTCTGAAGTTTTACCCTCCGCATTTGAGATAATACCTGTAGGTTATGTAACCAAGCATTATGTAGAGTTGTAATATACCTAAGATGACAAGCCTGCTATTTTTACTAAGATCTTTTCAGAAGCACAATGCTGCACTTGAAGTAGGAGTGTAGTTTGAAATTATATAGAAAGTGAACTTAAAAAACAATAGAAGTGTGAAATGTGCGCTGAATCTCTGTTGTCAAGGGGCGGTAGCTACAGCTTTTGGCGAGGAAACCTGTGTTTTCCTCACTTTCGAAGATGTGTACATGTGTGTGGGGGGGGCAGAGGGGGACAGCAGGTGGCGTGTAAGGTGAGGGAAACCTGCGTGTGGGGGGTTGTCATGGTAACAGTGCGCCTGCCTTCCAAGTGCTCCAGCAGAATGAGGCTCTCTGACGAAGTGCCCCCCTAGTGGTGGCCTGCGGCACTGCGTCTCGCTTCTTGGTCATGCCCTTCACTGACTACTAGCATATTTCTGCGTTTAAAGTGGCTACTGATTGTACAGCTGGTGTCTACGCCAGTTAGACGTGCGAAACCACTGATCCATCAGCCTTGAAAAATCTCAGAGAATACTTTGCAGAATTCGAAAAATGGAAAAAAATCAGATTTTCCAACATTTCCAGCAAAAGTGAAAGATGACCAATTAAAAACTAGCTGGTGAGAAAAAGCCATGTTCATGCCTTCACGGGGTTCCCCATAACGTTTGTATGGGGGAATTTATTTGTATTTAATAACAGTTTCGCAGTTACCCTCTTGCTCGCTCATTTCAACGCTACTTCAACGCACCCTGCTATCCTGTCTTTGGCCTGACGTCTCTGGCAGCGTTTGCACGCAGAAGAATAAACTTGCAGACAGCCGTAATAAAGGCCCCCCTCTCTCTCTCTGCCGTAATGGGGAGATGGAATAATTGCAGCCACTGTGCAACAAAGCGCACCTTGTTAAACCGAAGCCTTGGGACGGGGCGATTAGGTGATAACCCGAATTTGCTAATCAGCCCTTGTTCACTTGTGACTGTCCCTTGCTTGCCACGCAGATAAGAGGCGGGGGACCGAAGCCAGCTGACGATTACGCGTTTAACGGAAGCCACACCGCAGACGAGAGGGGGGACCGTCCCCGTGTAACATATGCTGCTTACGGTAAACACATCTAAAGGGACCTTCCCTCGGGGAAAAATCCATGCTGGTTTCATAATAATGCTCTCAAACAAATAAAAACATGCCGAGCACATAAATAAGGACCGGATAACTTGCAGAATGCATCGGTGTGGTCGGCGGCAGTTACCGTGCGACAGAAACCATACGGCGTCTGCACAGATTTTAAAAATATCCACTGCTGGAGTGGGAAACAGTCGGAGAGCAAGTCTCCCACCCCAAGCCACACCAATAAAAATGCACCACAAAAACCATAATGCCGTGCACCTTCAGCGCGCACCACATGCAGTAGGTAGCCTGCTGGACAATCAGCCTGAAGGCTGACGGTTTGGCTCCATGGAGAGACCCACCTGCTGCACCCTCTGAACCTTGAACAGCTCCAATTGTATAACCCAGTAAAGCACAACGTGGTATAATACAGTAGTATATTGTTATGGTTGATAAGAGCAATAGTGATATAAATTGGTTACTAAGATTTTTTTATCATTGTTATTTAGAGCTATACCGTGGTGAGCCATTCGGACGTCCGTGGCAGATGGTAACAGGAACTGAGGGTGAATAAAGTGCACCACTGCACCCCCCCCCACCTCACTCCGTCAAAACACACCTACTACTTACTCAGTGGGCTGTAATCATTCCTAAATTATTGCCTGACACGGCTTGGGCCAGTGCGTGGCAGCACTTCAGTGATACTCCCCCAGGCTGGGCGTAACCCCCAACACCCGACCCCCATCTCACCAGCAGGCTGGGTGTTCACGGCCTGCCACACGTTTCCAGCACCCGGCTTTTTCACGGCAGATCCGACACATCCCACATGGCGGGCGTCGTGCTAATTCGACAGGCTCCGCCCACACCGTGACAAGCAGGATTACACAGTTGTTTAGCCTGACGCTTCTTTTTTGTTCAAAGCCCAGACTCCCTGTTTCCGAACAAACGTTTGTTTTGTTGCGCATCCAGGGAACCCACCTGATGTAAAAGCTGAAGGCACCAGATGCTACCAGCTCTGTGTGGGGATTGATAGCAATATCTCTGAGACTGGCATTTATGGCTTCCATGGTCAGTTGCTCTGTCCCCCGTCCAGCTCCACTCAATCTAAGCTCAGAAACTGGACCGACCTTGCGCCAGAGAGGAAATGAGGAGGAGATCTAAAGAATCCAAGACCACTGCATGGGGCCCCCTCCACCCAAATTGGATTTACCAGCAACCCAACTGCCACAATGCCCACGTGAATGTCCTGGGTCCCCCCACTGGTGTGTTGCTATGGGAACCAAGCGGGGCTCTTTCTCGGAACAGTTATCCGATAGCCAAGAGCGCCAAAAGACCGACGGGCTGTCCACACTGTCCAGCCCAGCGTTATTGTCTTATTTGCTGGTTTTCATCAAACCTTAGGAGGCCACCTAGTGGGGAGCATCTATCACTGCAGATAGATCTTGACATGCCTCCACTCAGAAGTGCCAGGAAAGGCAGATAAAAACCTGCTTCATATTTACTTTATATGCAAATAAGCACGCTGATTTGCATGAGGAATATAGTGGTGTATATATAAATCAGTGGCTCAGTGGGCAGCATTACGGCCTCACACCTCCTGAGCTGTGTGTGCGTGTGTGTGTGTGTGTGTGTGTCACATGCCCTGTGATGGACTGGAATCCTGTCCAGTGTTTGGCCTGTACTTTCTGACATTGGCTGCAGACTTGCTGTGACCCAGTACTGGATTAAGATTTCGGGGGGGGGGGTAACAGAAATGGCAGATTTATTCAGCAAGCAGGCTCACAGTAATTCCCAAGGAGGTGGTGTTACATCATGGCAACTGGGGACGTTTTAGGGTATGTCAGGAAACAAACAAGCAAATAAACAAATGGAACGTGAACGATACAGACCGGGACTGTAACAGGCAGCGACCACATGCCAGACACCTCAGTTAAGAAAACCCGGCCCTTACAAGCCTTTAAACGTCGGCTGTTGAATTCTGTTGTATGACATTTTTCGATTTATTTTCTTAAGTCATATTCTGACAAAGATGCCGCACGCAGTGGCTAAACCAAAACCAAGAGCTACGGGGTGGCCGCTAGGAAGCCCAGCCCGGGGGCGACAGCGCCGAAAACGCAGGATGTCAGACATTGCTGGTAACGGAGAAGCCGGGCACTGAGATATATGCGGCTGGGGGAGGGCATCAGCGCATCCGCCCCAAAAAAACACACGCATTCCTCCTCAGCAAACCGGCCATTGGGTTCCTCAGGACTTATCCGCAGATCCTAATTTATCTTCAACCTTCATCGCAGCTTCTTCCCCGACCAACCCCCCCCCCCCTCCCGCCCCTTTCTCTCCTGACGTACGACCATCTGGAAGTCAACCTGTCCAACATGGAAACGCTCTTTGTCCCAGATTGTGCTTCATCGCACAAGAACTCACTGTCACCTTTGACTCTGCCGCGACTCTGCCCCTGACTCTGTGCTCTTCGCATTCATTCTAAACCTCCTGTGCTCTCACCCGTATCTCGTTGTAGATAAAGGTGCCTGATAAATTAATAAAAAATATATGGTACATTTTTTTTATCTAGCTAGGTCACACAGCCTGCATAACACTATCTATGTAATGGAGACATAAATGATCTTTATTGTACTAATCGTTTAGCAATGAAATTGCAGAAAATTGGTTAATAAAATTTTAATTTGGACTCCTTCACATCTACAGAGATAAGATAAACGTTAACCACGAGCCCAAGCTCTGTGGCGATTTGTGTTAAACCCATCTGATAAAGGCTTCAGTTACAAACTCCGGAAGATTCCTAGGACAGTCTTAGTGTCTTACTGTCCTTTTGATTCCCAGCAGCTCATTGTAGCAACTTGGCATGACTTACAATCGTCTGGCTTGGTAATTCTAGCTAAAGGACTATCCATTAAATGTTTAATATTCCTGGATATTCTGGCACTAGTCACTTTGATTAGTACGGCTTCTAGTTATATTCTTCACCTGCTATTTGTTCGTTTGTATATAGTATATATAAAATATCCCTTCATATTGCATTGAGTTCTTATGTTGTATCATTATGTGTGGCATTTTAGGTTTACTGGAATAATGAGCCACTTGTCACATTAACAGTACTATAACATTAGCTACTAGCAAAAGAAAATGAGACAGGCCTAACAGATATTAAGACTGCTGTCATTAACAGTTAACTGCACACAACACCAACAAAGTTAACATTTAAATATATATATATCAATTGAGCCATTTTCATGGAGGTGCTTGCCCAGAACGTAGTTTTACAGAACATCAGTTCTGAATCATACTGCACTGCTCCCAAACTCCAGCCTTAAAAAGAGGAAAATATATCTTACAGCTTAGAATTCTTCCCCTAGCTCTTTATGCAGACGATGTCAGAATTCTTGGAAACAATCATTTCTTTTTGCTATTTCTCCTCTACGTAGTTTAATCCTTAATGAATCCTTAGAAAATACTTATATTGCAAAATATAACTTTAGACCTATGAGGAATGAGTACATTTAAGATGGAGCTGGGGTTTTGTGAGGATTATCCCACCATAAGTACTTAACAGAACATTAACAGCCTATTAAAGATAGACAAACACTGTCACATAGACCTGCGCCTGCTGCTATACCAGAAGGCTGCCTCCTACTGGTCCTCAATTCATTTCAATTCAATTCAATTCAAAAAACTTTATTTGTCCCCGAGGGGCAATTAAGGGCACAATGACAATAAAGTGCAATAATATTCACAAATATCTACAAATATTGCTGTGCAAAAATGCAGTCTAAAGAAAGAAAAAAAGAGAAATAAATAGGTGGTCTGAGCAACCTGGCCTGCTTTATCCCAGGGTTTAATCTCCAATACATATTTATTTCTTTCTTTTTTTCCCTTTTTAAATCTCCAATATTTAAATGGAGACCTTCACAGCACAGATCCATAGGCTGCCAGCAGCAATGCATGTATGCCAGCCATCTAAGACAGAACCATGACCGGGCCTGAAGTTAATGCGCTCATTTTCACGTGGGCCGGCTGCTCTCCTCAATATGGAAGTGTTGGATCTATTCAACCTGATTATTCCGGTTTCCACTGACACAACGATGGAGCCCTAATTTGTAATTTAGCGGTTTCCAGCTAAAGCCATAGCTTTCTGTCGCGTTTGCTCCCAGGAAATCCTAGCTCCTCTCTCATAGTCCAACTGTTCCAAGCAGAAACGACACCGATGTTTGGAAACACTCAAATAACTGTTTCGGTTATCCAGCGCAGCTCCTACATGCATTTATATACATCACTGCCCTCTCCGCTAAATTTGACTGGCATATTAAGTGCTTATTTTATCCAGGCTTTTGTTGCTAAGAGTTGGGATTTGTGTCTTTGGCTGACATGTTATAGTGTACCTGGTACAGTGCAGCACTGGTATGAATCTGCTCTGCAGTGATTAATCCCGAGGTTTTCCGAGTCCTTCCGCATCACAGAGACGCACGGAGAGCATTGACCCCTCAGGTGTGATTTTCTTTAAGCTGTCTGGCTGTATTGTTATTATGATAATTATCTGAACATGCTGTACTATATTCGACCTTCGCTCGCACCCTGAACCCTATATGCTGTATTTTTTTTTTGCTCGTTTTTTTTTACTGGCATAATGTGGGTTAAGCAGCTGGCCCAGTTTAATTCCATTCAGTTCAATATTATAGCATTTAGTGTTCTGTGTGCTCTAATTCCTAGAGGATCCAAGCATTAAGGGGGTCATTAAATCTCAAAGGTCATCTGATTTTTTCCTCCATTGACTGGCTCAGCAGGTAATGTAGCGAATTCATGCCCCCCCCCCCCCCCCCGAGTTACAGGTCGGTACCTTGGGGCCACACCTCCGCGAGAATGCAGTTTGCATATTCCTACTATTTGTATCCAGTGTGTTCACAGGCGTCCAGGGACCAGCTTCCCGGAATGCTGCAAACCCCTAACTGGGTTCCAGGGAAAGTTATTGAAGATGGATAAGCTGATGGATTGATAGCTAGATGGACGTTTTCACAATTTCAATTTAATTGACTAGAGAACAGGCCCAAGTCTAATGAAAAAACACGGGGTATAACAGAATTTCCTAAAGCGTATTAGAATGAGTGGTACAAAGGAAAACTGATACAGTTTTGGCCGAAAGGCCCACGAAGCATTTCCAAGAGTGGGGGAGGTACCACGCCGGAGTAATTTGGGCGGGTGCGGGTGGCCATCCTCCCTGTAATCGAATCGATCCCATCTCTTGCTGCAGCCCTCCACTCTCCCGACATCTCACACCGCCTCATGGATCAATAGCCGCCTGCTTCAAATGTCACCACGTCACGAGCCTCGGGTTCATCGTCACCGTACAGCGGTCACACTTCTGTGCCTCTAATAGCTGCTCTTTCTGCAGGACGGCCCTATTGCGGGATTCATGGAGTCGCTGGATGCCCAAACTGGATCACTGAGGCCTTTCACTCTGCTGCATTTCCTCATCCCTGCGACAGACAACCCCCTTCAATCGGTGGTCCGTCATAACAGTATATAGACTAAGGGAGGATTTTATTCCTCTGGTGCTTTGGATTAATGAGCATTGATTAATGAGATCAAAAGAGAAGGAAAAAGATCCGTGTTTTTAAGCTCTTTACGGAGACCTTCTTGCAGATCAACAAACCCCCTTATGACGAGATAACTGCTGTGAGCAGGTAAAAGATGGACAAAGTATGAAACAAAAAAAGGACAGTCAGAGTGGGCAAAGAACAGGACAGGATAATCACATGACACAGGGTAGAATAGGTCATAATCACATGATTTGGGACAGAATAGGTCATAATCACATGACACAGGGTAGAATAGGTCATAATCACATGACACAGGATAGAATAGGTCATAATCACATGGCACAATATGACAGAATTACATGACAGAACAAAACAACATGACACAGGACAGGATAGGACAGAATCATGTGACAAAGGACATAACAAGACAGCGCTTGTGAAAGGAGATTTGAAAGGAGAGTCTATTTTAGGGGATATATGATGGCAGGAGAGTTAGGAGATCACAACAATAACAGCAAATCGTTTTAGAAGAAATACAACAGACACAGTGTTTTACTGGTTCGCAGTTCAGAATCTCTGGGTTTACTGGTGAAAAGCACAAGAGTAACACAGAGACAGACAATCAGAACAAGGACCTGGTGAGATGAATGAGTGCTTTCAGGGACAATCACATGACTGAGGCCCACGTTACACCCTTCTAAACACCCCCACCGCCACACATCTGGTGGTACACATCAACAGAGCCTACATGTTAATTTGCTGTTCATCTGAATGGGCTGGCAGCACGAGGCTATAACTGGACCGGCTTCATTATCACAATGCTCTGACTGTCACCAACTTGGGCCCTGACGCTTAGCGCCTACACAATGTTAGCTATTATAGAAATGTGTTTGGCCCTATTCTGCTGGCAGCACAGAGACTCTCACTTTCAGCAGGGATTAGCATCTAGGACAGCTGTGCCTCGTCTGACCAGCGAGGATCTGCAGGAGCTGGGAACCTGGCTGCCTCCCGTGCTGAATCACTCAAAATCCGCCCGCTGGGAGGCCCCTCCCTGCCAATTTGCCCAACCGCCGGCAATCTGTGCCCAGCGCGTGACCTCTGTGCGCCCAAACTGCACTGTTTATTTTCCTTCTGTTATTTTCCATGAGGCCCTTCACCATCAGCTAGAACCCGACCACAGATCCCGAGTCAGAGAAGCATTTACCATTTGGGCCTAGTAAAGTCCACCTGCGGCTTCACCATGGGGTTCTTTTAAATGGAGGACAAATTACACAAGACTGGTCATTTCACGGCCCCCACCCTCAGCTGTTTCAAACCCTAAATACAGTCATGTGAAAAATAAAGTACACGCTCCTTCATCAGGACATAATAAAAAAAACATCTGATCCTTAGTTGGATTTAAAATTAAGTAAATACAACCTCAGATGAACAACAACACATGGCATATTACACCATGTCATTATTTATTTAACAAAACTTAAGCATAAATGCAGATGCAGCGTGTGAAAAATTAAGTACCTCCTTACTGCTTCCATAGGAATTTAGAGGGTAAGTAGCAGCCTGTTGCTGCTAATCAAATGCACTTGATTAATTGATCATCAGCAAGCGTGACCACCTCTATAAAAGCAGAAGTTTTGGCAGTTTGCTGGTCTGGAGCATTCAGGTGTGTGTTACACAATGCCAAGGAGGAAAGACATCAGCAATGATCTTAGGGAAGCAATTGTTGCTGCCCATAAACCTGGGAAGGGTTAAATTAATAATGACCCGGTGGAATCTGTTGTGTGATGTTTTATACCTGAGGTTAAATTTAAATATTTTTAGAACCTAGTAAGGACCAGATGATTTTTTTTATGATACGTAAAACCATCAAACTGAAAGAGAATGTACTTTCTATTTCACATGACCGTAAATAGCTAGCGAGTAGAACCGGAAGATGGTAGCTAGCTAGCTGGCCAGCAGAACATGCTGCTTCAGCAGCTCCTAAATAAGGAGCATGTAGTGTACTGACTGTTTGTGGCCAATGGGTGGCCCCCAACCCTCGGGGGTCACATCTTAATGCGTGGTCTGAGTAACGGTAACGGTAACACCGTCGCTGCATGTGAGGCCACGATCTGGTAAAAACTAAAAAAAAAAAAAAAAAAACTGAGAAAGCAGAGACCATGTAGGGACCAGCTATACAGCAGCTCTGGATCTGGGCTCGGAGATCATACCTCAGTCAACTGCCTACATTTAATAAAAAAAAACAAGTGAAAAGCAGGCAACAGATGGGAATAAATTACAACCATTGTGACCACAGCTTCTTCAAATGGAAGGGCAACACACAGATTAATGCTCAATATTACTCTTCTTATTTTAAGGTTCAGGTTCACTGATTCTCTAATTTCCGACTAAAAACAAGGACTGAATGATTGCGGGCGCTCCTCGGTTATCCATGAGAAAAACAGAAGGGGGGTGGCCCCGCTAACCCCACGGACGCTTCGTCTGCAGCCAGGACTTTTTTAAGGTGGTGGGGGGGGGGGGGGCATAAGAGTGGCCAAAATTTATTTAGAGGGGCTAACCTTATTAGCCAATGGTATGTATTGAATTGGTGAGTGACAAGGGAAGAGCCACTCCCGTGACCAATCAGCTTTCAGCCAGGGACCAATGACTCTACTTCTAAAGCAATGGGGTTGGGAGGAGGGTGGGATTTTGCAGAAAGAGGAGCACTGACAGTGGACACCCTTAAACGCAGGCCGTGGTTCACTCAGGCCAGGTCGGGTCCAAATTCATGATGCCGTCAGCAGCATTTATTCACGGCCTCCGCCGGTTGTGCCAGCGGCACTGAGCCGTTTTTACCCAGAAGCCCGCTGGAGCCACACGGCCGCCACCAGCGTATGCGACAGACCGCATTTTTCCTCAGGGTATTTCTGCAGGCCGTCTCACCATCCCCGGGAACAGGCGGAAGGTTCCGGCGAGGCGTCGCCCTCACAGACGTGGAGGGAAGTGAACTTTACGAGATGACAGGCTTCATTCCCAGGCAGCATGACCTGCCTCCCGCTGGTGAGCTGAACCCCCCCAGAACTCTGGCAACCCCCCCTCCAAGCTAGGCCTAGGGTGCTCTGGGTCTGAATCTTTCTTTCCACTTGGATGGATGACTTCAAAAAAAAAATATATATATATTTATGGGAAATATTTTGACATTTCATGGGGAAATTTGCAGAAGCCGGTAATTAACAGTAAGACGGGAAGGGCCCGGGGCAGCCAATGATTCCAAGGGGCGGGAGCAGTGGTATTCTGAGGTTCTGAGGGAAAGTATCCCAGCAAAATGGAGGGTTGGGAAAACCTGGACCGGAGAAGCGGCGGGGATTGAGGCTTACCCGCAGTAAATGCGGCCCTGCAGGAGCCCAGGGTGTACAACCTGCACATGCTGACCTCTGGGCTACGGAGTGGAGCTTCCGAACACAGTCCCCTCGCAGGACAGGGCACGCCGCAGCAGAGGCTGCTGGGAAGTGCTGCGGGTGGCTTTTGGCATCCCGCGCTTCTTGTGCTCGGGACTAGGACCCCCCCACACCCCACTCCGCCAACATTGTCTGTGTCGGCCCTCCAAAGTTCACCTCGCAAGCAGAAGCAGAGACAGGAGCGTCGCTTTTCCAGCAGCAGCACAAACACCCCCCCCCCCAGGCAGTAATACAAGGCCCCAAAATCGCCTTGGCCTTGTGACAATTAACCTTGTGTCTGTTAATCACACAGGATGCTGATTACAGTAATAAAATATATAACTACTTCAGCAGCCAGGGAGAGGGTTTCAACTCCCTTGCTGACAATAAAATGCATACCTTTAATAGGTTATCGACTATCGCATATGATGACATCACCTGTAGCCAATCAGAAGTGTCCATTCATGAAGAATGACAGCTACATCCCCCCCC